>VXAD01009513.1:649113-659910 GCA_013399195.1 Dicrurus megarhynchus
GCCGCCGAAAGCGTTTCAAGCGGCAGCAGCTCCCGGCGCCCGAGCTTCTGCTGCGCGCTGTGGACCCCGCCGCCTTCCTCCCGCAGCCTCCGCCGCAGCCCCCGCAGCAGCCACCCTGCGCCTACGGACCTTACGGCTGCGGCTACGGTCTCCAGCTTCAGCCTTACCACCCCCACTCCGCCCTCTTCGCCTTCCATCCCCCCTCTCCGCCGCCCCGCCAGCCCCCTGCCGCCCCCGNCACTCCCGGCTTCGCGGCACGGATCTCTAACTGTTAAGTGTTTGGGAGTCTTTCCGAAGGTAGGATCTGGGGTATCTCCTTTCTCCGCCGCTCGGACGCCCGGCGGACGCTGCCCGCAGGGGCTGCCTGTCTTTGCGTGGGGATAATTGTGACGGGGCTCGGGGGGCGTCCGCCGAGAGCGACGGACCTCCCGGGACCTGCACTAGTGCAAAGCCAGGTGTAGATCTAGATACTGCACGGGCAGGCGGTCACTACATCGGAAAGTTACTCGCTACTCCTTAAAAAGAAACAAAAGTGGTGATAAATAATGTCTCTAAACCGTAGAAGTTCAGAGATTCTCAGGTCTAGGAGCTTGAAAACCGTAATGTACAGGAGAAAAAAAAAGGCTTGAGGGAGGACAGCAGAGCAATACTTTTTCATTTAGTACACTTGTCTCATGTACTTTTATAAAAGAAAAGATTAACGTGTTTACACAGAAGAAAGTCAAGATTATCATTTCTTATTTTAACCTGTGTTTTGTATTATAATAGACTTACGGAGTTTTTTATTTTGTACTTTATGCGTATTCTTTACAAGGAATATTGTTAAAAATTACTGGCAAGTATTATTGTACCATTTAAATGTAAAATTTTTACACATTTTCAAAAATAAAAATTTTAATTTTCAAAAAAAGAAAAAAAATCAAAATCAAACCCAAAGACCAAAGGAGCCCAGCCAAACTATTGGCTTTGGATCCTTCCCTCTTTAGCACTTCTCTTTTCTTTGGGACACTGATAATTTTTTCTTCGGGATTAATAGCACGATAGTCAAGGAATATTCTAACTTGAAATTTATTATGTGCAGATTTGACCGCAAAGCAGAAAAATCAAAATACGATCTTTGCAGTCAATGCATTGTTAACCCTAGCAGAAAATGAAAGACAAAAAAACCCAAAACAAACCAAACAATCCAAAAACAATAACAACAAAAAACCCCACAACACCAACAAAAAAAAACCCCAACAAAACAAAAAAACTCTACAAAAAACAGCAGGGATGAAAGAGGGGATAAATAGAAATAGGTCTCTCTGGAGGGAGTATAGCCCAGTTCTGTAAGGCACCAATCAGGGGATTGATTAAAAAGCCGGTTTAAAACTATTTTTATACTTTTGGGTGTGTTTTAAATCACAACTGCATCATAGTTTGGTTTCCAAGAGGCCCAAAGCAAAATACTACTAATAAAGGGCATGTATTGAACTTAAGAGAGATTTGTTCTAGACACTTATGTTTCTGTGACGATAATAGTGGCATGTGTTTCTACTTTTTAATACATAAAATATAAAATGAGTTTTGTAATGTCCTCCTGTGACGAGTTGATTAAGTGTATAAGCTGTCGAAGTAAGGATATTTAAATGTACAAAACAAACCATGAAAGCAGCTTTTCTGATTCCAAACACTCGTTTTTAACAGCATAAGGTCCATAGATATCTATTTTATAGACTAAAAGAATTTTTAAACCAAAAAGCAGGCCTCAAATATTTGGAGCTTAGACATGGAAAAGAGAATCGCATGTTTTAAGAGTAGGCATGTGAATGCTTGTTGTGGGCTGGGAACACGCGTTTTTCAAACCAGGGAGGCGCTTTTCAACTACGACTGTATTTATAACAATTTAGGAGACTCGGGGATCAATTATGTGAACTTTTATAATAAAAAAAAAAATTTTAAGGGAGGGATGCCTTTTAGTGCTCTTTGAAGTGTGGAGGGATTTTACATGTAGAAGTACTTCTTCGCCTTGGTTTAAAATATTCTCATAGATAGAAAAGTGGTGCTTCTCCGTTTTGTTTGTAGCAATGCTGTGTTAAAATAGTGGTTTCAAAAAGCAGAAAGACTGGACATAAGATCTCTGCTGGGCTGCATTTGCAGTCTGGAGCTGGAAGGCCTCTTTGGTTGTCCCGGGTTCCTTAGCAGAAAAAGAAGTAAAGTCCGTCCTAATTTCTAAAACAAAAGTGAAAATACCCCGGAGGCGCCGTGTACGTATCCTCCCGGGAGAGCGCGTCTTTTTCACGAGAGACCAATTAATTCACTTTCCCCGGGACTGGCCGGGGGGATGCGCCGGGCTGACCGGCCTGTGCAGCGCGGAGTACCGAGCTCAGCAGAGGCCCCCCTCGAAGAGGCAGATAAAATCAAGCAGGGAAAGGTTTTGCGGGGGAGAAGGCAGCTGTGGCCATGCGGCGGTGCGAAACTCCCCAAGGAGGGATGCTGCTGGCCCTCAGTCTGGGTTCTGTCTGCTCGAGTCCTAGCGCTCTCCACGAGCAGTTACATGAGAAGGGTAGGTTCCGGCGACCCATCTTGTGTTTGTTTCTCTTGGCTTCTCCGCAGTAGACCCTGGGGAGGCCGGCGACCTCCCCTGCGCAGAGTCCAGCCCGGTCCAGGCTGGCGGACGGTGGGGTGCAAGTGTGCCCATTGCCCGTCCCTCAGGTCTCCTCAGAGGTATACGGCAAGCAAAGTGCTTGGCCACTTTTTCCTACCGCTCTTTTCGTCGGTTGCCTGCATCCCGTGCGGACAAGGCCTTCCCTTGGGAGTTGGTAGGGAAGCTGACAGGAGCAAATTGCAGTAGGAGGTACAGATTTCTTTTTTTTTCTTTAAGGAAAAGGGGGTCGGGGAAGAGGTCTGGGGTGGTGGTGGAGAACCCTTTTGCCTTTTCTCCTCGAGTCGGCGGGGAAGCCGCCTTGCCTCGGCCCCGGTCCCGAGGGTCCCTGTTTCCCCTCTGCTGCCCCGGAGCAGGTGCCGCCAGAAAAGGCGCCGGCCCCACAGCCCTTTGATGAGCTCGCAGCACCGCCGGGACGCAGCGCCCCATTCGCATGCTAATGGCCCGCCGTGCTCTCCGCGGCTTTCAAGACTAACAGAGAGGCTAACAGTGTCCTCGCAAGGACCGAGCCCGGACAAACAACTCCTTCAAAACAGTCTGGGCCCTAATAAACAATCTGGTAGGACATGCAGTATAGTATCGCCTCCTTCTCCTCCCAGAGACAAAGTGTGGATTCATTAACCCGTCTCCTTGCTCATCATATCCCCGTAGGGCTGAGAGACAAATTACTGGATCTGAATTGGGAGGGGATTGCTCTATGAGGGGGCTAATGTTTCAATCAGTTCATCCTGAAGGACCACACAAAAAGAAACTTTTTAGTTTATGGTGCTATTATGCGGAGTTTTAATCTAGGGATAGATTTAGCCAAATGTTATCTATTGGGAATTTAATGAAGCCCTTATGTATTCAATCGTCTTTTATGCCACACACAGTGTCTCTATCCAGAAACATTTCCTTCCACATATTTCTTTGTTTCTGATGGGTGATTTATGTATTTTTAATTAGGTTTTTAAAAAAATTATTTCTTTTCAAGTATCTCGTATAACGCTTCTCTTAAGCAGGACTGTGTTAGGTCCCTTCCCACATCCCCTATAAAAGAGGTTTCCCCTTCCCTCCCTGGTTTCAAAGATGATTAGTTTGCATGTCTACACACTGCGCCCTTCCCGCGGGAGCGCTCCCGCTGCCTTGTGCAGAGGGGTCAGACATCGTGCCCGCTCTGTCACCACCGCCGTGGACTGCGGCGGGCAGCGCAGCCCGGGGGTCCGGCCGAGTCCCGTGGCTCCCGTGCGCAACTCCCCGGCCCTGAAGCTGCTCTCAACCCAAACCTTCCCCACGCACAGCTCCTTCGGACCACACCTTCGGTCTGGTTTGTATTTTAGGTGCGGTGAGAAGCACTCCAGGGGGCAGCGGGGTGCACATGCCGTGCTTGCAGGCTGGTTTCCAATACCCAGGACGGGCCCCATCCCCAAGTCCGGAAGATGAAAGAGGGGGGCGAGGCCCTCACCTGCTCTCATCTGCTCGCTTTCTTGCAGCGCGCGCTGTCGCCCCCATCGAGACTGAGGCCTGTTCCGGGGATCTGTGGGAAAGTGGATCTGGTTTAACTGTCCCTTGGCACGGCCCGGAGACTTCACTCCGTATGTAATACTTTCCCTCAGTACTTACAGTAAGTACTGCTGTAGTCTCTGATAATATTGTATCTGACAGAAATAATGGAAATTACGATCGTGGCCAAACCCTCTCTGCTCTGGAACTTGCTAATCAATGCAGATCGGTTTTTCAGCTTGTTTACAGTGGCTCCCCCACCTGCAGCAGTATTTTCCCTGCTTCCCTCGGCGCCGGGCCGCACACACCATCAGAACCCGGGCACCGGCGTGGACCGGCTGCCCTGTGCCCGCCGATGGGTGCATCACGACCAGGTAGGTGTCCGCTCGGCTTCCGCTTCCGCCGTCCCTCACCCCCAAGCCCCCAGTAACCTGCTGCAGGTGACTGCAAGGCCTCTCCACCCTTCCCCAGAGTCCTTTCTCCGTTGCAACCCTCACCGTGAGTGTCACGTCGAGCAGCCGCCGTCTGGCCTCTGTTCGCTGCTCCTTCCTGCACTGCGAAGCACGACCAAGATATGTAGGAGACATTCACGCAGAAGTGTGTGCACGTGTGCGCAGGAAAACGGCACTTCAGAAGGTGACAAGCTGCTGCCGGATACATGCTGCGGCAAAAAACGCTCTCTGTCCCTCATTGCACAGATGGGTGCCCTTCGATTTTGGGGAGAGACGGAGAAATGAACGCGAGTTCCAAGCCGGTAAACCTCTTGCTCCTGTTTTTCACTTGCGGAAGAACTCTGCTCCCCGCCGCCGGTCCCCGCCTGGAGGTGTACTGCGGGCGACCGGCCCTGGAAACACGCCGACCCCTTCCCAGCCGCCCGGCTCGGCTCGCCGCTCCGTTACCGGCACGACCCAAAAGAACATAGGCAAAGGCTGAGGGGTTGGGGAGGCACGCACGGGGAGCCCCTCGGCCAAACTCGCGACCAGTGCGGGTGGCACCGAGGGCTGTGCGCGGCTGCACAGCGGGGCAGAGCCTCCGCGGCCTCGGCGGTGCTCGGCTCCGAGCCCGCGAGTGGGAGTGGGGAGGCGCCCGGCGGCGTCTCGGCGGGAATCACCGCGGGAAGCCCACTGAAGATGCATAGCATACAAAGTTGTGGCCTTAGCGCAGCGCCCCTGCTCCGCCGACTGTCGCAGTGAAGGACAGAGAGGCACCGGCTGCGCTCTGCGCCACGGAGAGACCTATCGGCTAGGCAATGTAGTGCCCAAAAAGTACAAAAACATATGGACTGGACTGGACGAAAGCCGCCTTTTTTTTTTTTTTTTTTTTTTTTTNNTTTTTTTTTTAAGCGCTATGTCTCGTCAATTTCAGAAATTCTACCGCTGAGTTGAATTCATAAGGAAATTTGTGGTTGTGGGTTTTTAATTTTTCTAATCAAAATAATTAAACTTGCCCTTCCTCCAAACCACAAGAGACCTGTTGAATTGATTCTGTTTCCCTTTCGCTGATGCAGCAAAACGGCATGCAGAATTCTGCAGGCTCCAATATTTAGATGATAGATCACACAATTTATGTTAGAAGCAAAAGCATAATTAGATAATTCAGTTGTTTCATTAATTCGTTTTTTGAGACCGGGAAAGCCTTATCTACAGTCAATCCGAAGGTATTTCTGTCCCCTGCGTGCAATAGAAAACCGTGTGAGTGTATCGAAACACGTGTGAACGTTCAGGAGTATGTCCCACACCCTGTGGTATCACCATCCAGTGCCCGCAAAACTGTAGCACTGCGGTGGTCGCTCCTGCCAATGCCCAGGCTTTGGCTAGTCCTTTTAAAACCCGTGAATGTCTCCTCGCACCGCAGTGGTCGTAGGACTGCTTCTCTGCTTTCATTGCAGGAGAGTACATGCACACCTGTATACACGACATATACTAAATACACACAATCAAGATTAATGAGGTGACTTCTCTGGGTTTTCTTTTCGTAAAATAAACACTGTCACGTCTGCTTATTCAGCAACAACCAGACGAAACAGATAGCTTTCTAATGTAAGTGTATACAGTGAAATTCCACCTGTCGGCGGCATAAGGGGAGGGGTAGAGGAGGACAGCCTCTTCGAATAAATAGACGATTAAAAGAACCATTGGTGAGAAACAAAAAGGAAAAAAGAGGTCCAGTGCCGAGCGAGGAGGGACAGATATATCAGGTGACTTTGCTCGAAAGTGGACGGGATGGGAAATTGCGGACCATGGAAAAAATAATTTATACTTTCATTCCAGCCTGCCTCTGATTGCACAAAATGCCGTCTGGGGCTGCTCGGTGGGCTCTGTCAAACATCCTTCCCTCCTTCCTGGAAGTCCTTAACTTGTCTTTCTCAGTGCAGACGGCTCTGCCGATGGGGCAGCGCACTCAAGTGTGTATCCTCGCAGTGTTCCGCTTGTTCGGCAGCCGGCGGCCCGCTAGCACCAAACCGCAGACCTCTTCCCCTCTACTTCTCGCTTCTGTATGAGAAGCCAAAGGGCGGCCCTTCTCTGAAAATTAACCTCTTTAGATCGCTTTCAGCACGACTTGCCTCCCGATGTCTCTCCTCCGGGTGCTCAAACATCTGCCGGCCGGGACAGGATTTTCGGTAGAACCCCCAGTCCCGCCTGTCCGCCCCTAAGGCAGATCCCCCCTCCCTCGCACCGGAGCGGGGCTACCGACAAGAGACATAGAGTGGATGTTTTTGCTTTTAAAAAGACTTTCTTCCCCTTCAGCCTCCTCCCCAGAAGGAGCCAGAAGGAGTCCGCAATAACTTGCTAACACACAAAGGCAAGCCAAACCTAGCGCTTCCAAAAGAGCTTTTGAGCCCAGTCCCGGAGATGCTGCTGCGCCTGCGGCTGCAAGACGGCGCGGTTCTCCCGGGTAAGCGGCACAAACCCCCGCGACCGCGCCGGGGCGGAGCCGGGGGCGCTGCCGGCAGACCGGCAGGAGGGACCGTGCTCTGTGCCTCCTCCCGGCCCCAGGTACGCTGCCGTCCAAACAGGGCTGCCCCGGGCCGCCCGCCGGCAGAGCAGACCACTGCTGCCGTCGACGGAGCATTCTGGGTTCATAACTCGCCCCGACGAGGACAACCCTCGGCCCAGTCCTGTCCTGCCGTCGACACCCACCGTGGGGCGCGCGGGGGCGTGTGGGGTGAGGGGAGCCCGGTGCCGACGCTATAAATCCCTCGGCAATTGAGTTCTGCACCTTTGATTTGGAAAATCGGATTCTTTGAGTGGAAACAGTTGACAGGAACTTAAAAGGATTAGCTGCATTCCACACAGGATCATTTTTACTCGTAACATTTTGAAACGATTGATCCCTTCCAGACCATAAACAATGTCCAGAAAAATGATCTAACGAGACTTCCATTGTTTCCTTTTGTCTACGAATCCCCTTTCGCCAGCAGTTTGATTAGGGACTTTGACAGGCTGGATTGTAATCACAGACACACACACACACACACCCTTTTCCCGAGATAAGTATTGAATTTGAAATAGTTCGTAATTTGGTCCGTAATCTCAATCTGCCAGAAATCGAGCAAGTGCGGAGAAAGGCAGGTAGCGGAAGAAGGAGCAAGGAGAGCGGTAGGGAGAGAAGTGAGAGCTCAATTGCCACAGGATGCCAAAGTGAGAGGTGGGGGCATTTGCCAAGCTTCTCTTGCTGCCTTTTGTACCGGCCAGGCAGAAGAAAGAGAAAGAGAAAGCCCACTGGTGCACACACCTGCCCGGAACATAGAGTAGAATACAGCACGCGCAGCCCCGTTCCCCACCGTGGCCCGAGACGACTCGCGATCCGCGGGCTCTATTTCGTCCCTCTCCTCTTCCCCTCCCGTCTGAGGGCAGAAGAGTTAATGCGGAGACACTAGCGGGGGAGGGAGCGAGGAGGTTCTGTCCTGTCATGCTGACCGACCGACTTTTCCTGTGTTTTGACACCTGCGCGCTGCTCCATGCTCCTCTCCCTGATTTATCGCCTAATTAAGGTTCGGCCTTCCTCGAGCCACCCGCGCTGCCTCCCCTCGACGGGTCTCCGAGGGTGACGTCTCCCCGGCGACAGCACGGGAGGTGATGGGTCGAGGAGGCTGCTTTTGGGCCCCTTCTGTTTCTCTTCCTTCCCTCCCGTATCTGTGTGCACCCCGTGTCCCAGGAAAGAGCCGGCGGGGCCGGAGGGGTCGGTGTCCAATGGCGCATCCCGGCCCGGGGCTGTGCCGTACAGCGAGGAGCGCTTCCAGCCCGGATCGGGGGAAAATGCAGCCAGGAGAAGCACCTCAGTTATGTCTCCCCTTCAATTAAGAGACAGCAGTTCCTTCTCCTCGGATTTCTCTGGACTTGTTCTTCCTGTCAGGCTCCGGGATTCTTCTTTCCCTCTTTCTTCTCTCTCTCTCTTTCCCTCTCTTGTTTCCCCCTCCCCCCACCCCCTTTTTTTTTTTTAAATTTCTTTTCTTTTCTTGTTTTTTCCCCCTTTATCTCTTTTTTTCCCCTCACACTGAGAACAAGCGGCTCCCCGGCACAGGCTGGTAGCATTGAGCATCTTCCAAACTTAACTGTGTCTTCCTTGTATCTATCAATCCACCTTTCTAATTAGACTAATTAGAAGATATGTGGAGTGTTGCTGGGCCCATAGACTAAACTGCTTAGGGCTTCTGAAAGGAAAGCTGAATGCCCGCCATGGGAGGTGGCCATTCAGGGGGACGGTAACAGTTGCTACATTTATCTCCTGCCATTGAAAAGAGCTCTGCTTAAAGCTCGATTAAAATGTTTGGAAACTAATGCCACCCTGGATCCCTCTCTAATTAGAGGGCCTGGATAGATCACCCTGAGCAGTCAAAAGGAACTCCTTCCCGGGCTTGGCTTTTCTGTTCAGCACAATTTCTTCTTTCCCCACCACCCTGCCCCCACTTCCAAAAGAAAAAGAGAGGGGGAAAAACAGGAGATAAGAAGATAACGCAGCTATAAAAGCGGGGGGCAGAGAAATTGAGCTTGAGCTAGGCCAAAGTCTTCCTCCCAAGCGTTATGTTTGGTCCCGGTTTTCCTGACGGCAGGCCCAGGCTCTTTTTCCTGGATTTTTTTTCAGCGTCGGGATAGGTTTAGGTTGGGCAGCTCCTTCTCCGCTGCCTGCTGCAAGCCAGTCAGGAGCTCCGGGAAGGGGAACGGCGGTCGCCGTCCTGCCTCGCACGCACAGGTGCGGAGCGCGGAGCCCGGCTCCCTCCTTGCCCCGCTGCCCTCCTCGCTGTACCCCGCCGACCTTGTTCAGAAAGAACGGTGCAGTAAAAAAGGGGTGGATGGAGGGTGGGGAAAAGTCACCCACGGAAGTGACGGCTCCTATCCCCTAAACGTTGCCTGCGGGAAGCCCAACGCAGAGCAGCAGTTTCCAACAGGCCGCCAGGCAGAGTAAGGGAAGGCAAGTTAAAAATTCCTCCCCAGGGTACCCTGTGCCTCCGTCTCTAATCTGAGAACACCCCCGCGCACCTAAGTACGCACACACTCATTTCTATGCGCCCGCGGGGTGTGCGAAGGGGCGCGGACAGAACTCGGGTCGCCCCGCTCCCGGGGAAGGCAGCCTGGGCCGAGCACTGCAGTGTCTGGCAGTGAATTTGCGGCGCCGTTTCTTCCCCGTACTAGAGAGATACATTTTATCCTCATAAAGGCGAGTCAAAGATTGGTGCTGACGGGGGAAGGAATGAGGAAAACGTTCTCTTCATTGACGCAAGCCTGCTGCACACAGATGTCTTAGTTTACGGGAGAGATAGGATCAAAAGTGCCTGAAAAGAGCTCACACTCATGACTCGGCAGGCGACGAGCCCGCGGCAGCCTGCTCTGACCCGGGGGTGCTCACCGCCCTTGTGCCGGCAAACAAGGGCGCACCGGCGGCCCCGTCGGTACCATCGGGTCAGTAGGGGGTTGGCAGTGCGGATTTCACTCCGGGGCCTTCGGTGATTGCAGCGCAACAAGTATCGGCAGAGGAGAATAAAGCTGGAGGGTTTTTTTATTATTATTACTTTGTTGTTGTTGTTGTTGTTGTTGTTCTTGCTGACAACGATGCGGTGGGCGTTCTGGATAAACTGTCCAATCTACTAGGGAAACATATCCCCATCCTGTTTTCCCCGTATTGCCCAAGGACAAGCCCCTCTGAGCCTCGGGGGGGTGGGATCTCCTGAGGGAAAGACCTACGAGAGAGGCAGGCACAGAAATCCAATTGACATCTTCCCTTTCTCTCAAGCCTCCAGAGTCACCTTATCCGGAAACCTTTTGCAGAGGAGGGCAACAGGAGAGAATTGAGAGGATCTGCTCCTTTTCGTCCCGGCAGTCAGGCTACGTTACCAGCGGGGAAAGGGCTGGCTCGAGACCCGGATGAGCCGGCAGGTGGGAAGCGGAGTAGCTCCAGCAGTGTCCCGGATCTGCCGCGCTCTTCCTCGGCCAGGCGGGGGGCTGCTCACGCTGTACCGTGTCTAATCCCAGTGAACTCAACAGGACGAGTCCCAAGGACAAAACCGATCAAATATTTCCCTTAGGGACATACGGGGAGCTGCTCACGCTGTATCATGTCTAATTCTAGTGAACTCAACAGGACGAGTCCCAAGGACAAAACCGATCAAATATTTCCCTTAGGGACATAGAATCTACTTTTTTTTTTTTTTTTTTTTTTTTTTTTTCTTTATA
>VXAD01009513.1:660014-728926 GCA_013399195.1 Dicrurus megarhynchus
TTTTTTTGCCTTCAAAAGCGAGTCCAGCCCAGAAGACGGATTTTTTCGGCTGCAGTGAGCGCATCACTTCATTACGTGTTCTCGGAGGATCTCACCCTTGCTCCACTGGGGACCGAGAGTTGAGGGACTCCCTTGGGACCCACCTGCGGGGAGTGAGAAGGGAGACCCCTCCGGCAGAGGGAGGAATTTGGCCCTGGGGGACGAGCAGGAAACTTTTTCATGGCTGCTGGGCCGGGCTGGGTTACTGAGGATGTAAGAGAGAGCATACACACACACAAACACACTCCAAAAGGCAGGCTTGTCTCTTGCCCCTGCTCATGGGCTGTGCCCTGCCTACACCCCTCCAGCACGCACAGCATCTAGGGAATTTCATCATGAAAAGAGGTACCCACTATACAGTCAGGAAGAGTGCCCAGACTTCACGGATCAAAGAACAGCATGACAGCTGGTTGAGGGTTTGCTGAGTTTTACCGAGTTTTAGAGTTTTTAAATTTTAGAGTGGAGGATCTCCCCAGGACCAGTATCTGCATTTTTCGAGCCCAAGGATAGAGCCTAATGCTGGTGACCTCTCTCTTTCGGAAAACAAGCAGATGAGGACAGAGCTTCGTGTCCAGACCCAGGGCAGCTGCAGCTGTGTGCCTGGTAGTCCATCACAATCAGCAGGTGGCTGAGCTGTTTGTCTACATTTTATATGTTTCACATTATTTTCCTTGTGGGCGTTTTACAGCAAGTTTCTTTGCAAGCACCGGGATTTTCTCTCTTTCTTCTTATTCTTTTCCTTGTTTGTTTTTTAATAAATTCACTTGTGGAATTTCTCCAAGCAGCAGAGAGGCAGAGCTCTGTGATGAGAGGTTTAGCTGAAACCTGTGCCCTGACACTGATCCACTCTTCTATTCCTTCTAGTCCCGGCTGTGCCTTTGCCTTGAATGTCTTTTGTGCAGTTATGCCATTCACCCCAAGCTGGTCAAGAAGGCAAGTGGTGGGAGATTAGAATTTTTGGGAGGGAGAGAAAGGGGAAGAAGGCTGAAGGCAGGAGAAGATGGGTTAGGTCTATCTGAAATCCAGACCTCAGTGAAAATTCCACGCAGGGAGGGGTACAGGGTCATAGCTGCCCCGCGGGGAAGATGTGCGGAGCTGTGGACATTTCTCTCTCTCTCCATTTNGTGATGGTGGGGCGCGAAGGGTCAGGGGCTTTACTAGGGGAAATTTCAGAGGGACAGCGATCTGTGTATCTGAAAACACGCACTCCTCGCCATCTCCCGCCAAAGTACCCTTGTGATCTGGCCATCTCAACCAGTCAGAACAACAGCTATCCCCAGATGTTGATGGCAGAAAGAGATAAAAAGAGAATTAAGATAAATATTTGTCCTTCAGGAATGGAAGTTATTAAATTAACACCCCAAAGTTTGCGCTATCTAATGAGTTTTGTCAAACTTTATTTTTTAAAAAGAAAGAACAGATTATGCAAAGTTTTGCCTTTGGCCGGTGCAGTGGAGCGTAAGAAAAACATATTAACGTACATCATGGAGCCACGCAAGCCACTGCTGGATACGTGCAACAGAAGGTAAATAGATTATTTTGTTTAACAATGCTGACAGCTTGTATGGAGCAGAATTTGAGAGATCTAAATATTAATAGACTCATTCAAGTGGAGCAAAAGTTACAAATCATTAGCTGAAGAAAGTTGGCTTCCAGCCCACATTCTATAGGAGCAAGAGGGAAGCGTGGTAACTGTGCTGTTGCAGGCTACAAAAGGGCAATTTTTGTATATAATTTATTTAGATGAAGTGTGCAGAATGTTTTTATTTGTTCTGCTTCTAGCTGTCTCACCTCTGTGTGAACTCCCCAAACCCAGATCTACTCCAAATACTTCTGCTCCCCCTTCTGCACACTTCCCTCCAACGTGTTTGCTTTGGCAACTTTCATGTTCTTGCAAACAATTCTTCCAAAGATATCAATCACTCTTGCACCCAAAGAGAAATACTGTACACTCAATGCGATGACAAAATGAAACATGTTTGAAGCAAACCATGTGTTCTAGTGTGCCAGGGATTATGTTATTTGTTCAAGGAATATGTTCGGAATATTTTAGGCTTCTGTTACTCCTGTGATAGTAAATTTTATTGTCTGCTGTTAGGATTTATTATTTCGGAGACAACCCAAATACCTCTTTACACGGGGAGAGCTTCTAAAGGGGGAAGCCTACTCTGCGTCGAGCTAGGGGAATTTATTGCCCGGCGGTACTGCATTTTGTAATGCCGTTCGGCCTGAGACATGCAGAAACCGCGGCAAGTGGGCCTGGTGCCGGCACTGCGGCGGGAGCGCACCGTCTGCTCCCACGCGTGTCCGCTGGGCCCATGCGTGCCCCATGCCGGCCGAGGGAACGGAGCCAGCGACGTCCCGCCACGGAAATCCTCTGCCCGCGGCGAGCAAAGCCGAGGAGGTGGGACCCATATGTAGAGCCCGTGCGGACCCAGCCAGCAAGTAGGAGCCCTGCGGGCAACGGCTTTGGAGCTGCTCGGGGAGGCTGCATCGGCCCCCGGCCTATGCCTGGACACTGATGCTTGCCTGCCCTGCCTCCTGTGAAATCCTAATTTCCTAATCTTGCGGGAGGTGGGTTATTTGGCGGGGGCTTTTGGTGCATTTTTTTGTATAGCTGGGTTGTGCAGATTTTTTTGTTTGTTTTGCTGCTGTTTCTTTGTTTTTTCTTCAGCCTTGTTGGCCAGGAAGCGGAGCGTCCGAGCGGGGCGGTCACCGTGTGGGTGTTCCCACTCGACATTCCGGTGTTGTCGGACTGTTCCGAAAGCCCCGGGGATCTGGGCATCCCTTCCGTTACGGCCCTTCCATATGAGCCAGGCTCCCAGTGCTCTCGTCTGGGGAAGATCTCCCAGCACCGGCAGTCTGTCTCCCCTCTAAAATGCATGAGTGCTCCCCTCCAGATTCGCAGGGAGCCTGCCCATGCAGCCGCGGAATTACTGCTCTCAACGCTGAGCGGCTTCGCGCCCCTGTCCCCTCGCTCTCGGCGTGTGGGTGGCTGCGCCCAGGACACCTCCCCGTCGTGATGAGGGGTGCGCCGGGCCTCCCTGCATTGTGGCCGGGGAGCTGCCCCGACCCAGCATCCACTCGGCAGCAGCACGAAGAAGCCGTCATCACCATTTGCCTGTCCCTTCCGTGCGCGTTGACCGTCCCCGTCCACACAGTTCCACCCCCGCTGCTGCTGCAACTGCGCCAGTGCAGGCTCGAAGGCGGCTGAGCTTTCCTTATTTCTGGAAAGCCAGCCTGGTATCTGTACATAACTACGCCATGCGCCTTGTCTCTGAAAAGACCGACTGGGCTGTTGGATATAACGGATCTGCAAGTCAGATGTCATTGAACTATCACGATTATTCATGAGCCACCGCAGGCTCATTTTCCTGGTTTGACGTTACTGATCGAAGTGAAAGTGGTAGTCCCTTGCCCCAAAAGAAGTGGAGATGCCCGGGAGCAGAGCTGCCGCGCGAGAAACGCCCGGGTTTCTGACCAGGAGCACATTTCAAGCGCAGAATACACACATTTCTCTGAAACTCATTGTTAAACTTCCTCCGGCAGGACTCTTACTTGGCCTGCGATCAGAATGTGCAGCGACTGCTTCAAACAGAATAGGTCTTACTGGATTCTTCAGGGAAAGAAAATAGGTTGCAGGTCATTAGAGCAATAAAAAGGATTTTAGTGGCTTGAAATGACAATGTCGTCTCCCCACGTGCGCCGTGAAGGGGCCAGAAGGGGCCGGCTCAGGACAAGGAGCAATGGTTGAGGGAAGCTCTCTGCTTCCCCTCGAGGAGGACAGGGCTTCAGAACATTAAACGCCAAAGTAGAGAAGGGCTTCTCACGTTAATAGACAGTGATAATGCAGGGATACTACTCCCCGCCCCTTGCTCCTCAAGGAAATGACGTTTTGTGAAAGGTTCCAACGGGGAAAGCAGGGAGCACATTTTTTTTCCCCAGTAAATTTTTAAAATATCTATGTGCGTGTGTGTGTGTTGACTCTGCAAGTGTTAACTGGGAGGGATATCCTGTTCTGAAATAGTTGACACTTTCCCCCTGCACACCTCGGCCTAAGGATGCTCAATGTTCAGTGTCAGTATTTTTCACTGACGTGTTAGGTTGGTTTCAGAAGCGACGTCAAGCCATGGAGCTATTGCCCATCTCAAAATGACGATATCTCCTGTCAGTACGGGTAACAGTGAGGGCAACGAGTGCCAGCATAAGAGATAGCTCACGGTTTAGGTCTGGACCAATTCCTTCATCATTAATAAAATTCATAATGAGAAAAGCAGGTGCAAGGCTGTAAAACAACAAACAACAAACAATGGCCACAGACCAATCGACCAAGGAAACCGCCAAAATGCTAAGGTAAAAAAGCCCCAGCTTTGCAGGGGAAGGTAAACTACTGCAGACGTCACGAAAGTCCAGGAAACCTAACAGGAGGCTCTTTTGGTGGTGAGCTCGGTCTCTTGGAGGGAGCTGGATCCCTGAGACGAGCCCGACCCCAACCCGGTGATGAGCCGGTGCCAGCAGACACCAGAAAGTGACCACTGCTACTCTTCCTTGCAAGTGAAAAAGAAACAAGGGAAATAGTGCACGTGCTTATTATTCCTGGAAGGACGGCCGGGACCCGGTCTGCCAGGCAGCGGGAGACCGGGCACAGTCTTCCCCAGGCATTTATATCGCGGCTGCTTCCGTCTCTGCCCCCTTACTTGTGATCTTATCGCCGACGATGCATTAAGCAACAGAAAAGAGAGCTCAGGCCTGGGGAAAAAAAAAAAAAGCCTTGGTGGGTGGAGATTGTCCAAAGTGGGGATTCCTTCCCCGGGTTGGGGTCCGAGTGCCCAGCAGTGAAAGGGCACCTTCCGGAACTCCTCCGGGGTGGAGTAATCCTGATTACTGGGACTAACCCTGTCCCCGTTCGTGGCTTCTTCTGATCTTCGACGTGCAGTGCCCGCTCAGCTGCTTTAAACACGGAGAGGACAGCGACACCACGGGACTGCATTAATGCCCCTGTTTCTGGATACGACGACGGTACGTATCTGTTCGCGGGGTATTTTTCCTGTCGATCAGTGCTCAGCTTCCTTTGCCTCCGAAGAACACATGGCAAAGCACGCTGGAAAGTGGAATGAGATGTATTTGTGACTGTTCATCTCATCTACTAGAAAAACTTCTCCCCAATGACTGAAATCCAGCGTCGAGGCAGAATAATCTCAACCACATTTGGTTTTATAGTAAATTAATACTGCAGTCTATATAGTTTGAACGGAAAGACGAAAGCCAAACCAAAACCCTTGTCAAAATAAATACTCATCAGCAAATATTTTGATTATTTAAAAAAGCTTTAATAAGTGTCTAGGATTTCAAAGGAAAATTTTAAAAAATTGATGAGAGAGAAGTGGCGTGTCAGCCCGGGCACCACATGTCTCGCAGCTCATCCCGGAGCGAGAGACGAGACGTTGATTAGTCTGCATTCTGGGGGGTTAGAGGAATAAGCCCACGGAGTTTTATTTGCTATTATCTCGTTCAGCCGCTCGTACGACTCTCCAAGCCTCCAGCTGGGTGTGAGGCTCTGCATCGGGAAGGGTGCAGGTTAAAACCGAGGTTCCAAAACCGTCTCTATCTGCCCAAAGCAGGGAAGATGCACTTGTGTGCGGGGCTACGGGGGCTCGGGATGCCCCTAGAGTGTTGTGGTGACTCAGCTGGTGCCCTCTTTTCACGGGGAGAAGTAGCACTACAGCTCTTCCCGCACTTCCCTCGGCTGCGCAGGCTGCGTCACCGGCGCTTTGCCTTCTAGGGCTGCGATTAACAGCCTGGGGATTTCTCAGTTTTCTAATCTGCAGGGCTGGAAGTCTGAAATGTCCAAAGCTGGCACGGTGCACGAACTGAAACCTTTATAAACTTGTTTCCCTTTAAGTCTTTATTAACTACCCCCAAGGACTATGGTTGCTGCTGCTTCTGCTCTTGCACGGCGGTGGTCTGGCACCTCCACGAAGCACACATGCTAAACAGATTAACATGCTTCGGCTGACCCGTATTTCACAAACCGGGGATAGAGTTTCTCCAGCTCCATGTGGAAATTAACCTACGTGTAGCAATGGTCAGCTGCAAAGAGGGAGTTCCCAAGCAATCTAAACAACCTACAGTTCTTTGTTACTTTTGGCCTTTCCTCTCCCTTTCCATGATTAAATATTTATTAAAATAGGAAACTTTTTTTTTTTTTTAAAGAAAAATAAAAGGAGGAAAACTCCAACCCAACAGCCTTCTTCCTCCCCCTTGCTCCCTCTTCCCCTTTCGCTGGGCTTATGCACATACTTGCAAGAGCTTTTTGTGTCGGTGCTCTTTTTTATTTGTTGTTTAAAAAAGCAGGGCTTTTTTTTTTTTTTTTTCTTTTTAAGTCTAAAATCTGAGTTGCATGGCTTATTAAGTGCTCTTGAAAGGCAGGTTAAATGCACAGGTTCGGGAATGTTATCAATATTTGAAGACTTCGGTCTCTGATGTCCCCCCTCCCATCATTTACATTTGAAAACATCCAGAAGTAGAGCTGTTTGTAGATAGTCGAGGAAAGAGTTTCTAGCTTGCTAATCCTACCACTTTCCCTGTGACAGCCTCTTCGCCTCGTGCCTTTGCGAGATCGATCCGGCACCTTCTCCTCACGGCTGCATGCTCCAAGTTTTCAGAGGGGAAGAACAACTACAAATAACTGTTGGCTTGTGTCACACGGGGCTGTCATGGTAATAAACACACGGCTTCTCCCCCAGGAACTCCTAATCCTCCCTGTGTGGCTCTAGCCCTGTGGATAATATCATTACAGGACTAAACAAATAAACAGTCTATCCGAATCAAGCGGGAGGCACTGGGGACCACAATTCCTCTCTGCAAAGATGATACAAGTAAATCTACACTCACGGCTTGGAGAGGATCCAGTGGCTATGAATAGCTGCTCAGTTCTACAGCACTGGCTCTGGGCTGGGAAATGGTTCTGACCCTCCTGCTCTGTATTTGCCGCAGTCAATGTGAGCTATTCAGGGCTGTGTTTTCCCAACTGTCCTCTGCTGGGAACATCAAGGACCACTAACACGTTTATGAACCCGGGCTCGGGGAAGACGCTTTTACAGTGAAGCTGGAGTATCAAACCCAGTGACATGAAGGAGAGGTCAATGTGCTTCTGCCAACCAGGAGCTGGGCTTTCTTATACGATTTCCTGTTGTTCTGGCTGCTGCCTTGTATTTGATAAACTTGCTCACATGCTGGGATGCACTGTCCCATTCTTCTTGGTCCTATAAAAAATATAAAAATTAAGGCTAATCCATCTGCAATCAAAGTCTAACACATACAACCAAGACATTTTAACAGCACTCTATAAATTCTGGTTCCAAGTTGCTATAAAAAACCTGAATGGCATATTGTGAACATTAGCATTTATATATCTTGTACCCCCTACCCCCAACCTACATATATCAAACTTTTCTTGTGAATCTGGCTACGTGTCATAAAAACTCCAAATCCCTAGACATTTAGCACCCTCACCCCCCACACATCTGACAATAAATCAATTGTATTTCAATGCAGTCTTTTTTCTATGCACTTTTAAGAAGATTTAGTTACCTAAAGCAGTACACTTTTGGTGAGAGAGATGTTTTATTACTTCTCAGACAAAGAGAGGAATAAATTGTTGTGTTCTTATCTGTAAAGTCTCCTAGCAAGGATTGTTCTGGAATCTGTGTTCTACAGCTACAAATGTTGGAGATGTTCAGCTCAAATTAAATACTTCCCCTTTTTTTTTTTTTTTTTCTACTAACAGCAATAAAATCCAAAAGTGAGCTGTAAAGCATGGGCTCTTGTTGTAAGGCACTCAAAACCTGTCAGGGTGCCCCAGCCAAGTTATCTTCAGTAACCCTTATCAGAGCCCTCAAGAATTTGTCAAGGCTACTGGAATGTAAGCGATGCTAAATTAAAAAGGAAGACGTTGGAAAACGGAATAACAAGACAGCAAAAAGGGCAGACAAAGAAGGACTGTACCGTCCTGGACTAGAACCAATCAGGTTTTCTGAAAGGTGCATGCAGAGCTCATGGACAAGATAGAGGGACCAATCAAGTAGCGTGTGATTGTGTGAACAACAGCTGCAAAAACGCATAAATACAGTGTAATGTAAACAATAAACGGCTTTTGCGAAATCACATTGATTCAATGTTCAAGAACCCTCTTCTCCCTCAGGCTCCTACGGAGTTGTGCTCTTTCAGAATTTTTATTGACATTATCTTAGACTGTACTGTAGAATTCTTCTGCCAGGAGCTTCATATCCTCTGTGGCTACCACTTCCCTGGGAGGTACATTCAGGAGTGTACTGCTCAGGATGTAATTTATGTTCTTGTCTCCTTGTTGGTGCCCAGCAAAGGTCTATGAATAACCACCCAGACTGGGTGACTTCTGACTGCACTGAGAGCGCCCTGCATCACAAAGTGGAGAGGGAAGGAGCTCCTAAAGCTTCTGTGCTGTAACTTGTTCTGTGATGTGGTTGGTAAAGCAAAAAAGAGGCACTTAGGCCCCCTATCAGCTTCTTTCCCAGGGAAGTGGCATTTCCCCTTTCTTTCTTACCTTCCAGCCAAGCTCTGGCCTGTCTTGCTCCTTACTTGATTTTGGTCCTCCCTAAAGCTGACTTGGCCACGAAGGCAGATGTCCCCCTGCCTCTGTTGTTATGCAGTGGTCCCTGGAATGGGGATTGTTCTTGCTTTGGAGGACAAGTTCCAGGCATTTACTGGCAATTTTAGTGACAGAGCAGGGAAGGGGGGGGGGGGAAAGCAATGCCTAGCTGCCCTTTCTACAAACTGGGATTTAGAGTCAGAATCCCTTTTCTCAGCACACAACCATGCTGAACCTGGGAAAAATAAGCCCGTGATAAGCTAACTGTCAACCCCATCTTTTGTTAGTGCAGTGACAGACAGAAGCATCCTGAAACTGCTCTGAGGAAAAATCACAATTCGTTTTCTTGGGATACGTTGAAAATAGGACTAAAATTTTTGTGTCATTGTCCAGGGACATAACTCATCTATTAAAACTAAGGGGTTAGCAGTTCAGACCACAGGGGAGGAGAGCTCAAAGAAGAAATCAGATTTATTCCCTTAATAAGATGAGTTCAGAGTCAGGGATATTTTCTTAGCATGGTTCCTTGCAGCCGTCAGATCACATGGGCAGTTTTAAGATCCGCTTTGCCCTTACCAAGCTGTGCAAGTTCCTAATGTTAGTCCAGGCCTTCTTACTGGGGAGATTATTAGCATGGGAAAGCTATCACTGAAGAGGAGAGCATGCAGTTTTCCATCCATCAAGTGCAATGCAGGGGGACAGTAGTCAAAGGAACGAAGTTGCCAAAGAGTTACTGGCTCCCACTGCCCTTTTCCATTAATAAAGCCCACCACAGCAGGATTGGCCCTGGCCTCCTTTCCATTGTCATAAAGTTGGAATCAAAGAACTTGACTGCTTTTACTGGCAAAACTTTCGCTCCATCAGTGACGTCAAAATGCAGGAGGTGGCTGAGGGTTCACCGGCAGCTCAGCGCAGAGCGGGCTTTCTGGGTGAAAGGAGCCTTCTGTCAATGCCCCTCCTGAGACACTTAGGTTTAAGGAAATGTTTGTACTGCTCTAGAAAAAGAACTGGCCGGGTGTTTTTCTTTTGTGCTTAGGTACTCTGAAAGGAATTCCTGTGGGCACAATTATTTCACATATGGCGAGCCAGAAACAAAACAAAAAAAAAGCCGAAGGGAAAAAAAGAGGGAAGAAGAAAAAAATCAAAAGTCACTTAGATGCTTTGGCCCAGCACAGGAAAGGAGAAAATCCACCTTGGAGGATACAACTTACTTGAGGAGAGCTGGAAAACCATGATCAAAGCAACAGGAAACTGAGAACAAGCAGTGGCCCAGTTAAAAACATTGAAACAAATCTCAGTCTCTGCAAACCGTAGGAACAGGACGTCAGCATTGCAACTGAAATGGAAAGTGTGTGTGTGTACATGTGGTGAACTTCACAGGACTGTACCTACTGCACCCAACAGCTCATCTGGAATGAAACAGGAATTCGATGGAAAAGAGCTTGCTCACTACTGCTTGCCCTGTTCACTGCCAGCTGCTTAATGGGATCCTACTTAGATCTTAGACACGATGCTGCACTCAGTCCTTGCAGCATCTCTGTGGCAAAGGTTAGAGCAAATTAATGCCTGTGTACAGAAGGGAGAGTAAAGCTTTACCCCCAGCCAGTCAATGGCAAGAAGAAAACCTATGGACTTTACCAAGCTTCCTCTGATAGGAGGCAAAGCAGAATCAAGCAGAGATGTTACTTCAGACATATTACCTCTGCAGGGCAGTGGTACCTACTTGAGCCCAGTCACCAGCAGGGATTAGTTTTTCTCCCATGAAGAAGTTTGTACCTCTTTTTAAAACACAAAGATTTCACAGTGACAGGAAAATCTATAACTTTTAAAAAATAATTTTTAAACCTGAATTTAAAAATCCATTGTAATTTTGTGATTAAGTAATTGTTTATTATGCCATAATTTAATTGATTAGATGCTCTCACTAATACTTGTGTTTATTGCTGGAGAATGGCCTGGCCACTTCACTATATCTAGTTTGTCATATGAATATAAGCCTCTTCCCACACTTGAATTCAAATCTGCTTTATGTCCAAAGTGTTTTATTACCTGCCCATATTTAAGCACCAGTGCGAACTCCAGAACTGGGGAATATGGGGGTGAAGCCTCAATTTCTACAGCCTGTCAGTGCTGGCCACTATATCTCTTCCTCCACAAGGGCAAGACCATCGGGCTTTTTCCTAGAGGACATTGGCTGTGTGCTAGAACACACCTGTAAATCTGGTATGAACACATGCATGGACGGATCAGGGACCGTGTCTGAGCCTCTTTCCTAGGCTGTGTTTGCTGAATGGGTGTGGGTGAAGCCCTCTAATTAGATCATCAGCAGGTGCATGATATTCTGTCAGAACGCCCAGCCTCCATGTGATCACCCCAAGGATGAGGTGGTGTAAGGCTAGCAGCAGGGAGTCATGGTGTGTCACAGGCCTTCCTTGACCCTAACCCTGCAAAGGACACAGCAGCATCTTCGAGTTTCTGCTCAGAGCAACAGGGTGTGAGTCAGTCTACCATCTTCTAAAGCTTCCAACAGAGCTTATTAGATTTGGCTGGTGGGGTATCTAGTAAATGGTAGATTATTGGTTTCTCTGGCATGTTTTTCCCCTGGTTTGGCCCTGACATTGAGGGAAAATCAATAGATATAGTTGATATTTAGATTGTCTAGGTTTTATAGAATTGTTTACTTTGTTCTTTTCATTATAAGTAACAGAAAATCATAGATGTTTTTATTCACAGAAAGTATGAAACAAAGTGCTGACTCACTATTTAATGTTTTAAATGTGTCTCCCCCTAAAATAAAAATACCCCCCCCCCCCCCNATTTGATGAAGGGACCAAATTATGACCAGGACCATATGTTTGTGTGGGCTTCCCCAGTTGCCTGGGTCCCCTCACCTCTGGGGTCACACTCCCAGGGTTTTGTTCCACTGCTGCATGTGTCACAGCAGAGGAAGGAGCCCAGCCTTCTACCACTGCATGCCAATAACTGCAGCTGGGGGAGCAAAAGTGCAGACAGAAGCGAAGCTGCCTTACTGCCAGTTTCCCAGGAGATCCAATGAGCTGCATAATGGTGTGCTGCTTGGGCTCTCAGATGGGATGGCAGTAATTATTCATAATTCAGCTATGCCATCACAAAGCCCTGTGAAAATATATTCCTTAGGTCTTTCAGCTTATCTAATACCTGCTCCCTGTCACAAGGCCAAAAATCACCTGTGCTGTAACTACATAGACTTTAGGATGTGTGTGGTCAGGCCCTAGTTGTTGGGCTTGAAGATGAGATAAAAGCATACAGTACATTTATTCTTTTGTACCTTTTTTTTGTCTGACAGTGATGGAGTTCTTGTTTTGTTTGATCCATTTGAGGAATGTGATTATCTTGTATCTCTGATCTCCTAGTAGTAGTAAAGACCAGAGAGGACATGTCTGTTATTATTTTTAATAATAACCACCTATTTTTATTCCAGTCAATTAGTTTCTGACCAGAGGAAAAAAGCCTTCTGTGAGGAATTAAGCTGCATAAAAGCAGTATTAAAAGTGAAGTTGTGTGGAGGAAAGTCTGTGGATTAATTATTTTTCACTAAGGAGCACCAATTTGAAATAAACTTTTTCTCTCTATTATGATCACTAAACCTGTGTACATCTACTAGAAATGCATTGTCTATAATGGATACAGATGCAATGGAACCCAAAATTTGCCTAATACTTCTGTAGCTGTGATTCGGATATAAATAAGAATTCCTGTCTTTCAAGAGCTGCCTCACAGAAATCATAATATTGTTTCCTGCATGTAACTGCTGCGCACATGTAGAAGAGTTGCACTGTTTATTTTTCTGGCGTGGAACTCTCTTTAATATGAGATTACTTAATTCAAGAAAACATTTCTTGGCATATTGCAAATCATCATTTGAACCAAATCTTCTCCTTTTGCCTAGGGAGAGTATGAATGCACTCCAGCCTGTTTAATCCATGTGGAGCTCAGTGAATTAACTTTAACTACTGAGGCATTTGATTGGTAAAGCATAATGTTGCACAGTGTGAAGCAGCTTTCCATCAGTTAAACAGTTTTGCTCAGCCAGATTGCTTTGACAATTATTTGTCTTACAGGGGTCTTCCATAATTCCTTCAGATAGTCTCTAGCTCCAAAGGCAGAGAAAGAGCAGTGTAGACAGAGAGATTAGTTCAGATAGTACAGGTTTTTATAAACACCTATGGCTGAGTGTTGCTGTATATTGTCCTTTGGGTATACTCTGTATGAGCTTATGCCAACTTTAAGTATTTTTTAAATATATAAATTAAGAAATATATAACTGTATGTATAAATATGAATATATATTTACTTGAATCTCCCAGTAATAAGATTTATAAATTTGGAACTGTGATGGGTCAGCTTCCTGGCAGCAGGACATATCAAAAGGAGCCAAATTTGTCGAGATCAGAAGACTACACAGTATTAATACCACTAGTGTTAGAACACATTTTCTCTGAAATTACTGCCAGCAAGCTAGCTACCTTCCATTATGAGTTGTAAAGCAACAGAAATATATCACAATTTGGAAAATAACTGGAGAGAGGAGGTGATGCAAAGTGAGTCATCAAAGCATCCTTTGCACAGCATAATACCAATACTTTCCTCGGGGAGCCTTTCTGCCCCATGTTCACATGTTACTGAAGGTTATCCCGGGGCATCCTGGTATCATCCATCGTTGTCATTCAGTGGTCCTCTGAGTATGGCAGACATGAGAGTTTGACAGCTCTGAGGGGCCCTGCTCAGAGGGAGGTTGCTGGTCACAGCCTGTTGTGGTCCAGAAGAACTCAAAGGGTCTCATTTTGGACTGCTGTTTGTAGGGTTGCAAGAGACTGGGCTTTAGTCAGAGTAATTTTCCATCCTGGCCACAATTCAGGTTGGTAACTTTGAAAGTTTGATAACAAAAATATTATTCCACTTGGGTTGTTATTGAGGCAAGAAAAAATAAGTCTCCAAGACTATTCATTAAAAAAAAAGCAGCTTGCTAGAAAATGCAAGTTTCTGGGAGTAGGCAGTGTTTCTAGTAAGTTCAAGGGAACCTGAGCGTGGGCATTGCTCCTCAAGACCAAAGTCTAATGAGCATTTCTCAGATCATAGTGTGGCTTTGGGATAGGGTGGGGGGGTGTGGGGGGGGAAATGCACCATCACAGCATATTTTCTTGCAATTTATCTTTCTTTATTTGTTAATTTGCTGCTTTATGATTGGCTAATTTGGTTACTCTGTATTTGTCTCATGCCTACCTTGTGGAGTTTCCCATTCTCCCTATGCCAGGCCTTACTTTGTAGTATTTAGTTATCTTGGTGACTCCACTTCTGAGGGTTAGCAGTCCCCAAGATACAGGATTCTGTAGAGCTCCAAATTTATCTCTGCAATGACGACAATTCAAAACACAAAAGACAGCAAGAACTGCATATTCACTGACCCCACACCAGCTCCTAGCATGTGGCTGGGAGTCACACACTTGGAAGTTGTTGGACTGCTGCTTGATGTCATCAAATCTAGTCATCAAATCACAAGAAGAATACCTGTTTGTCAAGTGCAAGGCTTGTTCTTTCCACTTCTGCTGATTTTGTAATATGGGGACAATATCTGTCTTTCTGATTACTTTTGGAGAGTCATTAGTTAGTTAGGAACTGAAAAATAGTAGTTGGTAATAAAGCCTTTCACATTTGGAGAGACTTAAGATGTTTCTGCCAATTAAGATATGTTTAGTTCCCAGATGTGGCAAAAGCAAAAAAATACAAAGCCATTCGGAATCCTCTAATTACACATGCAGTTCTTCTCAGTTTTTGTGTGAAACCTATTTTACAGGTTTAAGAGATACTAGTAATTTTAAAGTGCAATCCTTACTTGTAGCTTAATATAAAAAAAACCCAGGAACAAATTAATCAAACTTAGCCATTCATTGCAATGTGTTGACCAGTGAAGCACAAGCTGGATGCACAATTCCATACAGTTCCACGCAGTCAGTATATTATTGTTTCTCAGAGCTAAGATAGTATAAGCAGCACTAGAAAATATTTTCTATAGTTGTTCTATTATCTCATGAAATGTAACAGCTTCATCTGTCACCTTATCCATAATCTCCCTAGGCAGTCCTTTTGTTTTCCACAGCTTTGCTGAATGAAGAGTTGTGCTTGCTTATTCCATTTTACCTTCATGTTACTTGAGACTTTTTTTTCTTTCCGGATTTAACACATAGAAAAAGACTGAATATTCCACCATCAGCTCTTGGCTTTCTGCAGTGTTCTGAGAGCTCTCAAGTATCTAAACTGGAGTTTAGAGCTTTCATCCCTTTGCTGTGCACAGGCCAATGTCTGCAAAAATACAACAGGGTTTAATTTCTGCCTAAAGCGTGATGCAATTGCACCTTTTATCTGAACTTTGTAGCTATTCATCACTCCTTTCTTTTACTGTCTGCAACCATTCATCCTAATCAGTTAGCCATAATTTTTAGGGCAGTAGAGGAATACCATCCAGCTGGCTATTGTTTCGTTTTCTAGCAGGCAAAATGGATCTTACCTCTCCAACTTCTTCTGTGTTTCAAGGCTTGAGTTCCAATCCAATTCCAGTGACTGCAAGAGTGATCATGCTACGTTTTGGAAAACCTTGTTTGTACTTCAGTAATGCTTTGCATGAGTTTCTTGCTGTATGAAGCTCTGGCTGCAGGGTGATTAACAGGTGTGACAATGTTCATGAAACAAAAAGATGCTTGTCCAGTTGTTTAGATGAGCAAATGTAAAAGGTCAGAAAGAACAACAGTCTACACCTGTGGCAACATGCTACAGAGCAGATGGGTACCCCAGCTTGGCAGTCTTAGAGTCAATGGCACATGTTACTGCTGAAAGTCTGGGATCTGAAGACAAAGATCCCTTTCTGACTTCAGCAAGTTTTCCATTTCTCATGCTGTTGATGAAAGATCCATCCACTGCAACATGACACAGCCTAAGTAAACTCTTGCACCAACGTACATACAAGCTGCCTACTGCAATTTAGAGATGCCGCCTTCTTGTTGGATAGACTCTGTTGGATTTTCAAAGTAAACAAAAGAGAAAAATAACACTCCTTTAGAGTTACACGCAAGAGGAGGTCTAGCACACCAGCAGCTGACCAAAGCAAGGAGTTATGTTAGTGTTCCTACAGACACTTAACGAATTTATTCCTGCTAGGTTAAACAACTTCATAAGCAGCTTGACAAGTGACTCAGTAATGAGACTGGAGACCTTGGTGCCCAGTAGAAAACTCACAGTTCACTAGGATATGGGTATTACCTTATCAGAAGTTTGTCTTTATGGCTTTCTCATTTTAACTCAAGCTATAAACATGATAATCATTAACTTTTCTCTATTTAGAATACACTGACAGCCTTATTTGTGTATTGTGCATTTGTGCAAGTCCAAGATGCTATTCAGTAATTTCAGGTCTGTAACCAGGACTGGTTACTAGTGAATACAGAGAAGGAGTGAAGAAAAAGAGAGTTTTTTCATGTTTATGGAGCACAAATTTCTAACAACTCTCTTCAGATGTTCTTTTTCATGAATCCATGAAAATAAAGGAAAAAAAACCCTTTGTAAAACAGGGAAAGTCTGTTCTTCCTCTCTCTCCCTCCCTCTCTCTCTTTCTCTCTGTATTTCTTATAAGCTCTTACTCCAACAGTTTCACTTCCAGTCTGCATTTCTGTGTTAGACTGGCCAGCAGTTTGTGAAATCATGCCATAAGGCAGCTTGCTCAGAATTTTCCGATATTCATCAGTAGCAGGCTAGAGAGTAGGTTAAAAAAAATAACAAGGCAAGCCGGAAGTCTAAGCCTGAGACTGAAGGGACTGAAGGAAGATGTAACTCTGTGCTCAGAATGGGAGGAAGATTTGCTGCAGGTGCTGTAACTGGATGGTACAGCCCTGCTCCCCCACCTGGTGAGAAGATCTGCTCTGAACCACAGCTTGGCAGCATACTGAGCTGCCACTGGGGTGCTAGTGTTGTCATCACAGTTAGCTGAGAAGGTTGGGGAAAAAAGGCAAAACACATACATTTTTATGCATTCAAATGCACCTTTAAGTCTGCTTTGAAGTGTAGCTTTGGCTTCAGCTATACTTTGAGAGACACTGATGTGTAGGAGGCATAAATCCAGTTCTAGAGCCATATGATTGGAAATAAAATTAATATGATGGAAGTAACTTTCAAGTTCTTTTTTCTTTAGAGCCAAAGAATGCTTGTAACTGAATATAGAAACAGAGCATGGTACAGAATAAATTCACAGAGGCTGCTATGCCTAAGCCGTGGTCAAAGTGTTTACTTGGACTTCCTTCCCAAAGATGCCCACAGGCCATTCATAAGGTCGGTGCAGCTGAAAGCTGAGACTGCCAGTGGAGTAGGCGGAGGAAGAGGGAGCTCAGGCTGAGAGGTACTTGTTGCCTCTTTCTGTTTGTTGAAGTGCTGAGAGTATTGCTTATGAATAGCAGCTCAGTCTTGGGCCAATCTAGAGAAAAGATCAATAAAATATATTAGTCATATGTGAACATGAACTTGATTTCAAAGTTACTTGGGATATGAGGTATGAAAATAAAATGGAAAGAGCAGAATAGCCATACAGTCACAGAGTAGAGGAAGATGAATTTAGCTGTTTTGCTTTCACTGCCTGGAAGGACATATCTGCCATAGCTTTTCTTTCCTAGTGCATATGTTATACTTGAAGTAAGTTAGGCTCCAGCCCATCTGTCTGATACACTTGGAGTAAAGCCATGAGAACATAAAATACGAGGTTTACCCAGTCAGACTAAAGTGTCCACACAGTTTCACATCTTACAACACACTCTAAGGGAAGGATAGGGGAGAAAAAAACAATACTCCTGTGTGAAGCTCCAGCCACTGGGTTATTGTTGGAGGACCTAATGTGAGTCAGACTTGTCTGTGAGGCACCCAACTAGATAATTCACCTGCCAGGCTACACTGGTCACAGGTTGGCCTGTGTTCAAAGGGTCCTCCAGTCTCTGTGGTCTTTACAAGCAGTCCATCTAGTTCCGAGTTTCATAGTTGCCGTAGACCTTTCCAGTGCTGTGGGTCCTTTGGTCACTGGGAGCCTCAGGATGCTGTTGAGGAACCTCTGCTGGTCCCTGAGCTCTCTGGCCTCTACAGGTTGCTCACACTTGCATGAGCCCAAGGTATTAGTTTTGTAAGGGCTACCTACTGGGCTTCACATGCTCTTTTTTGGCTTTAATCATGTTTTAATACATTAATGAAGGTTTTTCAGTGACAGGATGAATAAGCAGGGAATTAGGGGCTTTCTCACAATATATTCAAGGGGCAGACTTAAGGCTGAGTGACCATTTCACAACTTGGAATCCTGGCACTAGAAACATTATTTTAGCATGACTATGCTATTCATACTGCTGGGTCCCTTCCCTTGTTTAACTATATGAGACACCACGGGGTCCATTGTCTCTAATACTAAGAAATCTGGAAAAAGGAGGCTTCATCATAATATTTTTCCCTCCGTTTTGCAGAACTGCTTTCCCAAAATTATGATTGTAAGAATGGAATTTGTTTCTTGTGGGATTCCAATAGCAAGCTGATGCACAGTGAGGAAGGCATGGAAAAAACCTGCCTCCAGCACAACCATCTTCAGCTGTTCAGTGTTTTGCTCAGTACAGCTTCCACAGCATTTGAAGAGCCAACACAAATGAGAAAACCCCTGCACAAGAGCTAATAATCTTACATATGACTTTTGACTGAACTTGTCTGACTAATGTTCTTTAAAGCAAAACCCCGTGCTTACCAAATCCAACTTGGAACAGTTTCTTTGGCCTGTAGTTCCCTGGCATTCAAACACTGGTATTTAAATATCACACCAAAGAACTTGAGTAATTCTAACTTGCATCAGTTCCAGGCTTTCCAATGACAACACTGTTTCGCATTGATTATTTTTCTGAAAGACTGTTTCTCTAGGATATACTGAGGCCAAATGCTTCAATGGATTCAATCAACACAGCATCACTGAGTCCAGTGATGCAGAGCTAGTTTGTTTCAGCTGATAATCTGGCACATTTGTATTCCTGACTACTTTTTATGGGATTAAAGCAAATCTAGCTGCTCAGGTTATGGCTGAATCTCTGTAGATGCCAAGCCATTCGACCATGTCAGCCTACGTTCTGAGTAACTAATTGGGGCAGCTTCAGAGCTGCTCTGCAGAGTGCTCAAGGTCAGAAGGTGAGGGATAAAATACCCACTAAGTGAGAGATTAGTATATAATAAACAGTTCTTCAGCGACTTTGAGTATGAGCTTTTGCCATTATAAATACATTTGCCTTTCAAAAACTTCGCCTATAACTGTCTAAGCCAAAATTTGCATCCTATTGGATATGTGCATAGTCTAAAAATTCAGCTGCAAAGAAAGAAGTGTTTGGTCAGGGTTACAGGCTTGTATTGTGAATGATGTCTTCAGTGGGAGTGAGGTCTTTGGCTTCAAATGAAGAAAACGTCAGTCTTTCACCAAGGATTTTGTAACACATATCTGGTGGTATTTTTGGGTTTGTACTTTTCTTTTCCTCTTCTGGCAACTCTAACTGTTTACGGAGTTACAGCTCCCAGCTGCTCATTCTGCTGTGGTGCAGGAAGAGCCAACAGAACATGTGCCCACCCCTTTGGCAGGTTCTCTGCAAAGCCCAGTTAAGCCGCTGATGAGAGAGGGTTTCTCTGCAGCACACAGAGCAGCAGCAGTGCACAGAAAGCTGGTACCTCAGTAGTGATCTCAATTTCTCTGCTGCCAAATAAGATCAAAATTATTTGGTGTAGATACTATTGCAGTAACTCAGTATCTCTTTTGTTGGTCCTTGACACCTTTCTAAGGCCAGTTTTGTCTGTTTTCTGTGTAGCCCAACTCTGACCTTACTTGCCCCCATTCCTGTCTGTGGGCTATGATAGGTTTGGAGAAATAACTACTGTGAAAGATTCAAATGACACCACTATTCCCCACACCTCTCCAGAGAGGTTTAGCTGAAACCAGTGCCAGCATTTTTCTGTACTGACTTTGGTCTGATGTCTTGCAGCAAGAATGAAGCATCTGAGATGATGTTCTAAGCTGCTTTCTAACAGCTGTAGGGAAATCCAGGGAACAGTTATAGTGATGGAGAAATGAGGAGCCAGAAGAAAAATGAAGACAGAAAGAGGAAGAAAGAAAGGTAAAGAGAAAGGGAGAGAAAGACCTTGTGCACACTAGAGAGAGTAACTTTAACTATTGTTTTATTCATGCCAATTATTTGTCTCTCTTCTTCTCTCAGGATTTAGCTTGTGCACTCAATCTAATTTGTCTCAAGTTTGTCCATTGCTCATGATATCTTCTGAATGCAGCCCTCAGAGGAAGATTGTGATTGTCTTCACAGTTGTACAATGGGGTTAAATCAGCAGAGCTCTTCTACCTTGAAGTGCACCTGCTTGCAGGAGTTAAGATCTACTTTACCAGTTTGAAAGGGTTGGAAAAACCAGGAAGATGAGGAGATGGTGCCTGGTCACAGGCATTGGGACACGTTTTGTTGAATGAGATTAGTACGTTGTGCTCAGGTCCTGTGCAAGAGGCAGTGAGGAGGCAAGTACCAGCACCAGAAGTACAGGGGTGGAATAAAAACTGCTGAGGTCAAAGATGAGCCCATGCAAAAGGAAATGAAAGGGGAGGAAGGAAGGTGAGGAAGAACAAAAAAATAACATGACCATGTACTGCTAAAGAGTAAGGATCCTCCACATAGTGTAAAGAGGCTCTGAGAAGATAAGAGTTTTCCCTCCCTTTCTGTAGGACCTTCTTCTTGTCAGGGGAACAGGGCAGACAATTAAGACAATTAAGAATGAGGGTATGAGCATGGAAATTTGCAATCTCTGAGAAGGAACATGATACAGAGAGCACAAAGTGCTTTGGGAAGGGGTAACTTTTTTCTGAGTCCCTAATGAACTGAAAGATGAGACTGCAATTTGTGGTGATGGGATCCTGAATAAATGAGTTAAATAAAATCTGGTAGCATTTGCCTAGAGGAGAGCAAAAAAAAAAAAAAAAAAAACCCGAAAAAAACCACCCCATACTGTTTTAGGAAATAAGAAAGTGGCAGGCTGGAAAACTAGTCCTTTTAGTCTGACTTCAGCAGTATGCCAGTTCTAAGACAAGGATAGTTACACACATGGAAGTTAGTGAAAAATAGGATTTGAGTTAGAAACAGGTGAAACAAGCAAGACCAAAAGAATGACTTTTTCCTTGTTAACTACATTACTAAACAAGGAAATAAGAATGGTTTATTTTATCTGAGCTTCAGTAAAAAATATCACATGGTCTTACACAAGAAATTATCAGTTTATGTGAATAAAATACGGGTACTAGTGGAAGATCAACAAGACAACCAAAGGAGCATCTCATTGGCTAAGGGTTTCTGAGACACCTCTTTAAAGATTAATCTAGAGCTAGACTTGTTTATGGATTTAATTAATGGTAGAGGAAGTGACTTGGTAGAAACCAATAGAAATGTTTTAATGACATTTGTTATCAGCACAAAAGGAGAGGGTATGGTGGTGAGCCAGAATGTATAACATGAACACCTGAATTACTTGGGGTTTGAAGTAATAGAAATAGGATAACAGTCATTAGTGCAAGTTTTAGGATCATGCACTTACTGCTAGGTAACACAGATTTTGCAATAAAAATTAAGGTTATCATATGAAAATAGCATGAATACAAAATAGATGTGGGCATGATATAGCAATGAATAAGTCTAGCGCAGTTACAGCATGTGCCAAAAGAAGCATTTTCACGAGATAAAAAGGGGCCAATGCTAATCTCCCAGATACCGGTGAGGCCCTTGGAATAAAATCTGCCTTTCTGAGCACCCATGTTTCAGGAAGAAGGATTCAAATAGGAACAGAGGCCAAGAACGTCTGACTTGGAGTACATTCAGGGGAACAAGAACTCATCTTACAAGAGTAAACTAAAATTGCTCAACAGCATTTAGTCCAATGAAACAGTCTGAGAGAGGATCCGCTTGCTGCTTAAGCAACCACATGGGCTGGCATTTAAGAAGGAAAAAATAGCTTAATGACAGCTTAGTGGTGTTCTTATCAGAAACACACAAGTGTCTGAAATAGCTAGGAACAAGGCTAGGCTGGGAACTGGAAGAGGTTTCCTTTAATTAAGATGGGTGTGGTGCTGGAATAGGCTTCTGGCTGGAGCAGGAGAACAGGAACATACCTGCTTTTGGGAGAAGCTTGCTTGGGTCGAGAGAAGGATGACCTGAAGTGCACCCCAAGAAAACCAGGGGTATTCTGAGGACTGATTTCTGTATTCCTAAATATTTTTGTTCCTACCAGCTGATATCAACTGTTCACCTCCACACATAGGGAGCAACCCTGGGGAAGAATTATTTCTTAGACAGGCTCAATCTCTTTGGCTCTTTCTGTGTGGCCTTGAACTGCTCTCTATTTAGGGCATGTGGTGCAGCACCACAATCTAACCAAGGGTCTGTAAATGGTTTGCAAGAGGTTCCGTGAGAAAATTCTGTCTTTAAAATGTGAAATGTGTTTCAAATTTTGGATGGGCATAGAGGTCATGTGACAACCACTCTGCTTCCCAATTGGAAGAACGTACCTCCTAGAACTGAATTTCTTTGCAAATACTTGTATTCATATTCCAAGAATATTCTGACCTATATTCTTCAAATTTGCTGCGTCTGCAAATACTCCTGCTAGCAAATTCATCCTCTGTACTCAAGCCAAAAGGGTGTGAATGCAGCATGAAATAAAACAATTTTTTGTTGAATTGAATAACCCTAGTAAAAATTTCAAGGAATACACATAGCTCCTGGAGGGACACAGGAAACCAAGTGCTAGACAATCAAGAAGAGCAAGAAGAGGAACAGAGGGAGACAAATTGTATGAGAGAGCCTCAGGCATGTCTGAGGCAGGCTTTAAAAACAACAAGGACAAATTTGAGTTGAATAGGGAACCACGGAGGCTGCCTGAGGATAATGCGAATGTTGATCCCTGACAATTGCAAAGGAGAGAATCCTGTGCATGTGGGTGAGGCCACACACAAGAAAATCCAACAGTTGAGCTTTGAGAAGCTGACACATTTCCAAGGTAGGAGCCCAGGCTGTGGAAAAGAAAAATGAGGTCCACAGCTGGTGAGAAAGCATGTAAGACCACTTGTACAACATAGGCATCCTTGTAGGATTGAAGCAGAAAACTTTGCAACTCTGAGCTGAGTCTTGGGTATTCGATTAAGCCACAGACCAAGAAAAGAGTTCTGAAAGTGCAGGTGGGATGCTAGGTTTCATTGATATAAGTTTCCCTGCCTGTAAATGATGTAAGACAGTAGAAAACGATGGTTTTTTCTTTTCTCCAAGCATTTTTCTGGATAGGATTCCCTTTAATACAATCCCTTTTAATGTAAAAGCTTCCTTTTGCTTCTGTCCCTTCCAGCTATTAAACACTTATGCTCTGCATAACTATGCAACACTTAGGCATTTATGCTCCTTGTGGGAGCTGGGGAATTCAGGTGAGCACTCAGATTGCTTAAACTTCTGTGCAAATCACAAGTCCAGGTTGCATTTTACTCCTCCTCAACTCTCTTCCATTGAGTCACTAGTACCTAGTTTTTCTGACCAGCCTCTTTTGCCCAGTGAGGGGGATCTTTAGAGGATCTGAAGAAATCAAGGGGAGGAAAGTGAACAATGATTAGAGACTTCTGAAAGGGGCAGTGAGGAATTAGGGACTATACCCTTTGAAAATTTGCGTGACACTCCTTAACGGTCCCTGCCTCATTTTCCACTTGGCTGCTTTATGACTGAACTGTAAACTAAAAATGACATGGGCTCATTAATTTGGCAGCAACTGGCAAGATGTGGCCATTTAGCATATCCACAAAGCTATTGTTTAAGCCTGGGTCATGTCAAAGGGCAAGCTAAATATGACCGAACCTCTGAAAGGCTGAGTCTAGGAGTCCTAGAGCCTAAACCTTCTCCCTAACCTTTGCTTGTCTTCAACAGTGTGATCAGCTTGGGTTTTCAGGGGAAGGCTTTACATAAAGCTGTCAAGTTACTAGCAATATTATGTCAGTTTGATTTTTTTTTAAAGCAGGCTCAATTATATCATCCTCTTTTCACATCTGACAAGTAGTGCAAAAAGTGTTTGCAATAGTGGCTTCAAGGGAATGGCTTTAGTTGTGGGTTACTGCTACAAGTCCAGAATATGAAGGGAATTCAAGCCCAAACACTTTAAAATGTCAGATGACACAGAATGACTGAAAAACCCTTTGGGACATTGGTCTGACTGCATTTATTTGGTTTAGAGAGTAAGTGGTTAATCCCCACACCACCAAGGATTTAAAGTGCAGGGCAAATGGGCAGTTCTCATTTGCACAGGCCGAAGGAGCCCATCTTAAGTTTAGTACGAAAAAGCCACACCGAAAACTGCAGGTTGAATATTTGTACCTACGTCTTTTCAGGGCAAAAAGTGAGTAAGAATGAAAACAAATGCAAATACAAAAGCAGTTTTTGTCATTTCTTTCTGCCATTCTGCACTACTGCCCCTCAGGTGTAGCAGAAGAGATTTTCTTTGTGTCTTTGGTGTGAGGTTTGCTCTCACTTTCCCTTGAGCTGGCAGAGATAGAAAAGGATGACATCCCAGCCCACAGTCCCCCGAGCCAAACTCTGCCATTTATTTAGGGGACTTGGAAGGAAGACTTTCCCCAGCTGGTCCATTCCTGTTTGGAACATCTACATCTGAAAATAATACCTCTGCTATTTGTGCACGTGATCCTGTCATGACCTCGTCTACTAGGATAGATTAACTGAATTTCTCCAATGTTTTCTTTACTTCCTGATGGCCACTATTGACTTTGCTGTGTGATGAAGGCTCTCCCTTCGAAGGAGCTAAATATGTATCAGTGCAGGAAACTTGGGATGCCTGAACATTGGGGTGGTTTGCTATTTGAAGGATTTCAAATGTGATTTCTTCCCCTTTAAAATGAGTCACACTAGAGTAGAAGGGATAAATAATTTAAACTAGCTTTTCCTCCTTGGAAATTAGACATTTAAATGGATTTCACAGAAGGCAAATTAGAGTTCTCAGGTGCCAAAATTCAAGTTTGCTTTGTAAACAAACAAACAAAAAAACCAAACCAAAAAACAAATTGAAAAAGTAAATGCTGCACTCTGTCATGAAAAAAATCTCAGCCTAGCTTCTCATGGCTGTATTTAAGCTTAAAAGAGTGTAGTAATAATAAAACATCCCTTTTTGTCCTCAACTTCATATTCTGCTAAGCATAAAATGCAAATGTTTTCCCATGATGATTGGTTAAGTCATCTTGAGAAAAAGGTCTTACTCATGTAAGTACCACATAACTCAAAATCTCGTTTTTTCCCCTTCTGCTTTCTGACATTCCCCTATATATTTCTACTTTTTTTGGTGTTGTTTTGTTTTGGTTAAAAGTTCACACAGGGTTGATTAATTTTAGCAAGTTTCCAAAAATGAACTGGGATTTTATGCCCCAAGGAAATTTTTTTTTTGACATTTAACAGCAAAGAAAACTATTTCCTTTCCCATTCAAAGCTAACCATATTTAATTGGCCTAGAAGTCTGTTGCAGTTTGGAAAATGTTTGTGCTTTTCCATCTGTTTTTTCATCCAGTCATTTGAGTGGACCTATGTTTACCCTCTTGTTGGGTTTACATGTGCAATGATGCTGATATGACAAGTTATTCCCTTGAACCAGTGCTGGACCTTACAGGCTGTGTGGCTTGATAAACCTTTGTTACTCAGGTAAAAACAGCTCTGAACTTTTAGTGATGGTTTCATAACATCTCAAGTTTATTTTAACTGCTTGGACACAGTAATACACACAGCACAGAGACACACAGTGACACAGAGCTGTGCATTGGGGACCACTTGAAGTACTTAATGGTGATATATTTGTTTGCTTCAGTGGACTCAAATGAATAGTTTTCTATCTTTTGACCTTTGGTTGAAATTGAATAATTTAATGCAACAAACAGCCTCTAAATTCATAGGCTACCATTTACATCTCCCCCTGAAGATCATTAAGAGGCTTTAGACTTTAGGGTGACAAGCAATATATTTTGTAAAACAACAGGGATTTAAGATGCAGACATGTACAGATGTTGCGTTTTCCATACATTTTTGTGGTCAGATAGCAATGTTTGAAGATGTATGTGTGAGGTCATTTGAATTCACTTGGAGATGGGAGCTTCATAGGCAAAGAGACCATCTGGCAATCAGATGTGGACTGCAGGTAGACCTATTTGTTTTTAACTGAAGTCACTGGGGAATGAAAATGTCAAGTACCCTAACACTGCAGAAAAATGATAATCACTAACCACCCAGCACAGTGTCTGCTTAACCAGTCTCAAAAAAATAATTCAGTCAATAAAGTAGGAAATTGCAGGCATTACAGCCCTTTTTCTCGTGTGTGTGTGTGTGTGCCTGCTCATATACGTTTATATGCAAGTGTGTATATTTTGCCAAGTCCTTACTGGAGTGGTGAGATTTCTGGGTGTCTGCTCGTGGTGGTCCACACAAACAAAAAGACTGGTAATTGAAGAAATTGCTCTAAAATCACTTAGCCTAGAGTGTCTGACAAGCTGCAATCAGTCTCTGACATGTGCGTAAATCCTAGTTTTTTGGATGTTATTTGACTCTGGTGGTAAAGATTTCTGGTTCACTGCTGTGCTGTTGGTTTCAGAATTGGAAGTCAGGATGTGCAGGAATGTAATTCAGGATGTCCCTCACTCCTCTGCCTATTCCCCAGTCTCAGCTTTCAGCTGTAGGTACTAAGAGGTGGCTGGAGTTATTGAAATGCTGGCACATAAGAGCTGAAATGGGCTTACTTGCTTTTCTGGTACCAGCGACCACATCAAAGAGAAAAGACTGAACCACTGTGGAAAATGGGAAAGAAGACAACAGCATATTGCCTGAAGACAGGGACTTCCTTCACAGGCTTTGGGTATTTTCAGATATAAAAATGAGCCTTTCAGGCTTCCTTTAAAAGACAAAAAAAAACCAAAACAAAACCAAAAAACCCCCACAAATTTGTAAAAATATATTTCATAATATATGGCTTGGTATGAGCACTTTCTGTATGAAATTATAATTCAAAGCACAATATCTGGCAGCTGGTCTTACATCTACAGTTACTTTAAGCACCTCAGTATCTTGAGAGCTGCTGCTTGTATCACTGACTGGGGGTGACATTTTGAACCCTCAGACTTTCTGACACTCAGAGTGATAGAATTTTGGTGTATCTGTGCAAAGATTTTGTAGTCACACACCAGCTGCTCATGGAACGATACCTATACAGCATAACCTGCAAGTGGCACCCCCGTGATTAGCCTGGGCAAAGTTCAAAGTTTAGATAAGCCCAGAGAACAAACAGAACTCTCAGATTTTAGACATGTCCGCAGGACTTCGTGGGAGATGTTGGAAGTGCTGAGCAAAATGCTAAGCAAAACCTAAGGCATGCTTCCTGTCCGCTTGGACAAGACATTCCTTGTTCCCTGGGAGAAAATCCTTACTCACCCTCTTTTTCTCAGTCTCCCAGGTATTTGAAGTCCTATAGACATATCTCTGTCTCTCTCTTTTCCTCTTTGGTTCTTTTCTTCTTTCGTTCTTTTCTACTTCTTCTTTTCTTCTTCTCTTCCTTCTTTCTGAACATATTGTTCAGATTTATTCAGATGGTTATGCTTTCTTTCCCTTAGTCTATTCCCCTGATTCAGATAAGCTTGCATCTATTGTGGATTATTTTTTATTTCAGGAAGGGACAAGGCCCTGCACTAGTCCTTCTCTTTAAAACATGTCTAATCTTCCTTTAATGTTGTCTCAGTTCCATGTTGTTCCTCTGCCTTGGCGATTCCAGTGAGATTCCTCTGTTAATTTCTGATTTTTTATCCAATCTGGACAGCATGAGGTTATCTTGAACCTAAACTAGGATTTTAACAGCATGGCACCTCTACATCCTTTGGTGCATGGGCTGTCTTGATGGCACTCATGCATTCTGAAACACCTGACACTTGCAATAAAATGTATTATGACCTGTATTATCACTTGGTGATAAATCACCAGGTGGATTATCAATGAACAAAATCCATGACATTTTTCCACAGAAAAGCAGTCTAGGATATGGCACAGAAAGTTTACTATCAAGTTATGGATACAAAAAACCTTAATTATCTGCATATAGTTCATGGGACATGCTTTAAAAAATTACTATGGAGCAAAACAAAAAGTATAGAGCTGAAAAGGATTTAGGTGTTTTCTTATGTGACTGTGATGCTAACAAAAATCCATCAAAACTCCAAGCTCTTAATAAATGTTTTTTCTTCTCAGAAGTTTTGATTTTCAGGAGTAACCATTTCTTATGCAAATAATTTTATTAATAATTTTAAATAATCTTACTTTTTCTATGTGTAGTTGACAAGTTGCTACTTTTAATTGGGAGCAGACAGTAAATAGATGGGGAGTCTGAACATGCTCTCTCACTGTCTAGCAGGTAAAGCCCCATGGAACAGGAGCCGAGCTCACTTTCCAGAGATGCAAATTTAGGCTGACCCATTAATATAGCAATCCCTAACGGAGTTATTCAAGACTTACATCAGCATGAGAACAAATAGAATAAAGCCTTAAAACTACAACCAACATGATGTCAGGCAGCCATCTCCGCAACTTGTGGACTGTGGCCTTGAGGGCTCCTTTCAGCACAGGGTGATAAGCATTGTGATGAAGTTTCCAGGGCCTCCAGCAGACTGTCTGACTTGCTCATCTCTGGCTTGAGCCCATCTACTCATCTGTCAGCCTAACCCTCTCTATCTAATCTGTCAGATAAAGCTGCTAAGAGAAATAAAAATTTTTAATGAACATCAAGACCTCTTTCAAGAGGATCAAGAATTGAAAGAAATGAAGAATTCCTTGGGTTTGGTTCAGAATCCTTTGCAGAAAGAGCATATTACAACAATTCAATACTTCAGTATGTGCTTCAGGAGATAACTCCATCTAGATGCAATGGAAATTCTGTATGGATCTCCCACGACATATTAACAACAGTTGCAGTATGCACAAACATGCTCTTTTCACAGGAAGACAAGAATGTTATTCCTTTGGGATGATTTCTGTCTTGCTGAGGTTCAAACTTGTGTTAGTGTCTCAGGCTGGCTGGAGAAGGATGATACAATTTACTGGAGATCTTCCCTTTGCTTTTGTGATGATCTGTGTTGGTGTATTTGGCTGGAGGCAGGATTTATCTCTGAATTTGTCTTCTAGACCCAACCATATATAGAAGTGCTCTCATCTGGCACACTTATTTGCACAGTATGTCTCTTTATGGCTTTTTAATAAAGAACAAGTTTCCTGGAATTTGCTTTGTTGCCCTTGGGGTAGGAACAACGGACTGATCCTGAGTTTTCTCCCATAATCTTTTTTTGCCTATGGAAAGCTCCTTTAGTTGAGTTGATGCCTGGTTTTCACTAGAGTATGTCAACTGGGACTACAGTCACAATATTTTCATCTCCTTACACACTTAAGTTAATTTTTAGAGTTCTTTTTAAAGAACTGACTGATTTACTCATGACACGTTTAATGAATAGCTAATCTGAAATGAAGTACTGGTTTAAATAAACTGTGAATTAATAGCAAACAACACACACCCATTTTTTCAGGTTTTCTATATTAATGAATTTTAGGACAAGCTAGTAAAGCAATGATCCTTGATTGCATTAAGTGTGTCAGTGTTCACGGAAAGATGATCAATGTATTTGCAGCTGAAGTTGTGTCTCATTAAGTATCATTTGATGAATAGTATGGAAAATCAGGAGAAAAATCAGAAGTATAATTTTCATTAACTGGGAACAGAAACTCATTAACATGGTCCACTTTTGTATTTCCTTTGAAAATGGTATACATCTAAGCAAACTTGACTATTATTGTAATGTTTCCTCTAGGTATATTCCACTCTTCTTGATGTGTTTTGGGACTCTACCAGCATCCACCATTACTTCAGCATACTTCCTTTGCTCACTTTCACACAGTCTGTGCACTGGGCTTCCTTTTCTTTTGGATGAAGTGAGATGCCTTTTTTTGAAGACTGTCAGTTCTTCTCTCTGGGCCTGTCAGTGGAGGCTTACATATCCGTTTCCAGATTAGTCAGATTGTCCATCTCATCCTTCCTGCATCTGTTCTGGGAGTCAGTTTTGCCACTGTTGCTACCAAGACATGGATGGGGACACTCTGATGGTGCTGTTTGTCTTCCAGACCACAAGGAGGCTCCAATCCAAGGAATGGCTGTACATCTCTGGGGCAGTTCCTAGGAGAGCGTTGGATGTGTGGCAGAGCATGAGTGGGGACTGCCTTAGGCCGAGCACACTGTGCAGCCTGTATCTCTTCTTCCTAAGGAGGTTCACCAAACATCAGCTATTATAGGAAAGGTGGAGGTCAACTTTTGCTTTTAGGCAGATTAAGGCCATTCAAAGTGGAGGTATTTGGCACCATGTGAGCAGAGCTTACAGGACCTGTGCTACGTGGCTGCTCCATTTATAGACATCTACAGCTGCTTAAGAGCAAAGCAGTTGGATATGCTTTTGTGGCTTGCTCACTTTCTCTTTAGTGCCTAAATTCCACCTAAACTACCCTCTCATGGCTCTTTCAGGAACCTCATTGTGACCTCCAAGTTTGACCCTGGTCTTGGGTGAGGATTTACTGAGAGACAGAACACACCTTAATGTGGTGACTTTTTTTAACCACCTATCAGTCCCTTCCCAGACTGATTAATAAATGGATTGCTCTACAGATGTCTGTGAACTCCACAGTTCATTGTCTAGAAGACACTAATAGGAGATTAAATCTCAGGGAAGGCTTTGCTATATTCATCAGAGCACCAGCCTTATTGCTAGGGAAAATGAGATATTCAAAGCCATTTTTACTGAAGGATGTATATACGGAATTTTGTATATACGGAAAGCTGCAGAAAGGTAAAACATGAAATACACTGTAACAGTAGGGATCCTTGTTGGCTGCTCCAATATTTCAGCATTACCATCTGGAATGTTAGTTCACTTCTGCCAATAGACAAGAGCTAACACGTGCCCCAGCTGTTAGAGGTTACCACCAGATCAACTGTTCTTCCTTGCTGTGTCCCTTCCTTATCTAGCTGGAATGATCCAGTCTTGTTCTTGCCTTTATCAGATTTTCTTTTACTGTCATGGCTGTGCACTGGAATATCACACAGGACTGCACAGGCTTAGGTCATTTCCTTCTCCTTCCTCCCTGAACTCTCTTGATTAATATTTCAGTTGTGTATCTCAGTGGGGACACCCCCGGCTGTTTTTATTTGTCATAGTCTCCTCAAAATGTGGTAGTGTGATGTTGTAAATTATGCATCATGAAAGACTGATAATATTCAGCTTGCTCCAAGCTTTCTGTAACATCTACACGTGTCTTGGACAACAAAAGAGAGTTTTGAGGACGTGCTTGTCAAAACTGCACATTTCTGTCCTTCCCCTCTTGCACACACCCCCATGTACATATACACTCTTCATTAGATTAAGGGATGCCCTGGGGGACACTGTCACAGCTGCCTATGTTGTTTTCTTGTACCTAGCACTCAGACCTAACTATGATAACACTTTGCACAAGCCCTGCCATACCTAGAGAGCCTCAGAAAGAAATTTTTTCTTTCTCCCCTACAAACTTTGCTGAAGATACTGGGGTTACATGGAAATCAGGATCAGGCCCAAATTTTCAAAGTTTGCTCTGAATTTCCTGGGGTTTGTGGTTAGAATCCAGACCCTTAACATTATCTTAACATAGGTTTTGCATTTGTATTTATAAACACAGTGTACTGCTGCCTATTTGAGTTTAGAATAGATTGTGGTATAAACATATTTCCTCTTTACACATTATAATCAGTGCACAATGGCCTGCTTTATGTAAAACATATCACAGTCTTTGCTTCTCTGCATGTGCTTGCATGCACATATAGCTTAAATTAACTAACTTAATATTCTCATGATGTGTTCAAAGAGGAGATCTGTGAATGAGGTAGGGAAAGACAGTCTTGCAGTTCCTATTTTGGAGTTTGATATTAAACACTGTATTTAGAGAAACATTTAATGATGATTCATTTTAACAGACTTTTGGTTGATGACTTATTTATAATTTCATCAACCAAACACTTCCCTTGACAGAGTATGTTTTGGCTCACTGTCATTCCTGACAGCTATGTAGAACGATCCATAGTAAACGCGTCCTTTGGAAAATTAGCCAAACATCATTCCAATGCAATGACTCTGTAGGCGATAAGATGAAAATGATTAGTTACAGTTCATTGAATATTGCCCCAAACCTGTTTAAAACTACTGCTTGGCATAATCCCTGGGAAGGTGTTTTGGCTTTTTTCACAGCATTGCTGAAAACCAGTTGAAATAAAAATTGAGCTTTGCTTAAAGGGTGAATTAATAAAAGTTGGGGCCTAAATTTTGCAAGTGTTATCTGAAGAGTCTGACCTAATTCTGCAAGATATTTTGTTTAACTGAGAGTGTGTGAATTTTCTTTATGGTGTTTATTCACACATTTGTGTTTTTGTAGTAAGATTTTTTTGGTTGATGTCCTTGCACAGTAACTTTAGTTTCAGAGCAAATGCACAAACAACAGCAGTAATACTACCAATAAAAATATCCAGGTTCCATATAGTATTTTCATATGTTGATTTCACAGCCTTTACCAAGGGAGGTATGCATCATTATACCCATCTTATGGAGAAAAAAACAGAGACTGAAAATTTTCAAGACACTAAGAGGCGTACTGTTCCAAGAGCTCCCTTCCAAATGGAGAGAGAAAACTGAAATCCCTTTAACTTCAGACCATTTCAAGATACCTCTACTCCAGTCTTACTTCACTTGATGTTCCTGTAAGACTTAATAGGTCCTGCAGGATTTGCTGAGCACCAACAAGGGTGTTGAAACAGTGAAGTTTGTAGCTGAGGTGTTATCTACAACACAGAAATTACAGCAGGATTGTGCATTGTGGTACTCTGGCAGAGCAGTTGAAGAACAGAAATGCAATATCCTGTTGCCCTCTTTCAAAAAAGATCAAAAATTCGGAGTTTTGAGAGAAAGTGTTTATTTATGATCTCTGCTGGGTGCCTGTTCCCAACCTCATCTATCCACAGACTATTTGTAAGCTGAAAAAAGAACAGTAGTCTTTCCACTTTGCTAAGGACTGAACAGAGAACTGCAGTGCTTAAAGCTTGTCACAGAGGCGACTTTCCCCCCAGCTGCATCTTTCCCCAGCATGTCCCCCAGCCCACACCACTACCTATGGCAGCTCAGCATGATCCCAAGGTTTTGTGGTGTCCTGCGCTGTGTTTTTCTCCTGGCTGCTTTCCCACCCAGATGGTCCAAATGGTCCCAGGAACACAGCAGGGCATGAAGGGGAAAAGATGAAGCCACGGAGGACATCACTCCTTCTCTTCACCTTTATCCAGCAGGATTATGCTGCACTGCTCTGCCTGTCTGCGTAAGACTGTGAGGATATATATATATATTTGTTTTTTTTTAAATGCAGGAAAGGTATGATTTCCCAAGAGGTTTCTGGCATGAAAGTTTGCATTATTGTACTGATTTACACATGTTTTTGAAAAGCATTTATTTTGTTAAAAGCAGTAGTATATATATATATTTACAAAATGCTTCATTTTTTAAGAGCTGCAGACTGTTTCCCAGAGTATAAAACTTGCAGAATGTATTACAAATATGAAGGTCCATCTGCTCAGATTCTTAATCATTAGACAAGAGAAATTAATTCACCTACAATGCTCTTATTGCTTCACAGCCTTTTTTAAAGAGATGTCAGGCTACTTTGCAGAAAGATATGTGCTATTAAGTTTACTTTTTGTGTTCCAAACTGATGGGAATGATCTGAAATCACTGCTTAAGTCAGCTGAAGAGCTGGGGTGAAACCTCTGTCTTCTCATTCTTGATATGAAAAATTATCCTCAAGTCAGCTTTCAGACTCAAACTGGTTTTAATGAAGATAAATGGAAACCTTAAACCCTATTAATATATTTCAATATGTTAGCTGTTAATAGCAGACTTCCACCAGGGAAATTGCTGCATGTGAAAAATTTGTCTCTGTCCTCACTTTGTGCCTGGAAATAAAGAGGTATGCATAGATCTACTAAAATGCAATGCTAAATGCTGCAGCTAAAACATTTTGTTAGTGAAAGATACATTTTTTTTCTCTCTTAGTAATTGACAAATGTAGTAAACACCTCATATTCCATGATTTTCTTTTTCTAAGACTATTTGAAAAATAAAATATGAGTAATTTATCTTTTTAGGGTTTTTTTGTTTTCACATACAATGTGATAAACTCTCTTGAGTTGTGTGCCATGCTGGTCCTCACCAATGCAGAGAAGAACAGGATTTGACTTCCCTTGCAGTGCTAAACTTAATCAGGGGTTTTAGCCTTAAGTGTAGATCTGCCAAATTTTATCCATGCTGAAAAGTTTAATTAGCTACTGCTCCCCTTCAGCCTCTGTGTTCCCTTTATTTGCATGCTGCAGGTGGGGGTCTGCTCCACCACAGTGTCCTGGAGAGCTGAAAGTGGAACCTCTTGGTCTGTCTGATGGAATAGAGCATGGGATGGATATGAGTTTTCTAGGGATGTGAGAGGACGCTTGCCTCCTCCTCCTCAGATTACATGTGGTATCTCACTGTATCAAACAGCTGTGGTTGTGCAGCCTCTTTAGTTAGACTGGGGCAGAAAATGTAGGCTAAACTTTTAAAGTTTCAGCCCCCACCACTCCCTTTCCGTCAGGGAAAATATGCATATGTAACACATGCATCATATATACCTGTGCCTGTTTCCTGTCCCTTCCCTGAGCAGTAATTAATTTAAATCAGGGATGAAAAATGAGTGAAATACAGCATCTCTGAACAGTGCTAAAGATGGTCTAAACAGATGCCTGCTGTATTTGTGTAACCATTTTGAACAAAATATCATAAAACCTGAAATTATTATTAGATTGATTCCTCCAGTGGTTAATGCAGTCTGCTCAGATGCTGAAGGCCATAGAACATCACTAGGCATTGGTGAGTGCAATAAATTGTAGCTAATATTTTAAGAAGAGACCATACCTCTGCCACTTGATGACACAGAGCTTTTTCACAAAGGTAAAAAGTAACTGGAATTTGAGAGTCCTTAATATGGTGAAACACACTAATTACTCTCAGTCAGATTCTTGAACACTCAACTGCATGGAAATACCTAGTTTGAAAGAGAAGAGACCAGTGTTTCCACCCCATCTAGATTTTCCCCAGTTTATCCATGAAAGGCAGCCTGACACTTCTTGGTAATGTAGGCAGGATTGAGCCCACAGATGAAGGACAGGACCTGACTGGGGTCAGGTTGCTTCTGCCACAGCAAGACTGAGGAGGAGAGCAAGTAAAGTAAGCCCTGGAGATCTCAGGTCACTTTTGCTGTGCTTGAGGGAGGAGAGGACTGAAGGGAGCAGGAAAGAATGCTTTTACAAAGTGCTTACCACCAGCCCTGGCCCATGCCAAACATCCTGCTTCAGCAGGAAGTCCACCTTGCCAGGGCACTTGCACAGCTAATGTAAATAGCTTGGAAGAGAGCATTTTTTTTCCTAAAGGAGTCTTCTGTGGTAGGCAACTCCCTTGTTACCTATGCTGAGTCAGACCCATAATGAATCAGCATTTCTCTGCAGAAAATATATATATATATTTTTTTTTTTAAAGGGTCTAAGTTGTGACAGACTCCTCTTTAGTTTCTGTGTGTGCTACTCTTGTGTCATTCCGCTGCTGGTAAAAAATTCAAAGACCTGCTATTGAATATAGCCTTTCAAAGAGACACAAGGAGAGAAGGCTTGATTATTTCATTAGCAATCGAATGGGTTACATGAGCATGTTATACCATCAATGAATTAAACTCTTGCCACTATATATCAAAGAACCATTATGGGTAAAATAAGGACCATATGCATCATTAAAAACTTGTTTTGTGAGCCTTGAAAAACAGAGTGTTTCACATTTTATTTTGGGTCATTGTAGTTTATTTACTTAGCTGTAGATCTGGGGGGGGTTGTGTTTTCTTGGACAGGCATTCATCTGGAGGGCTAGCCTGGTACTGGACGTGGCTGATTTGTATAGAAACATTTAAGTTGGTTCTTATGGAGAAATTGACCTCTCATTTGTGTTGGCTTTTTGCACATTGATTTAGCAAAGGCTGGTCTTGGCTTTGTTTTTTGCAAAGTCCTAGGCTTTTTTTTTATCTGTCTTATCTTTGCATACTTGTCTTTTCGAGCTGCAAGCTCCTTGGGGCAGGGGTTGCATTCACAGTGTTTAATGTGCCTTGCACAAACGGAGTCCTGAGCTCAGGCTCATAAGTATCAGCTGAAAGCTAATAAGAAGAATGAATTCCATCTGATCCAGCTCATTGCAGAGGCTGATCCTTAAACTCTAATCTAGTCCACTTTGCCTACAGACTTGCATGTTTAGTGACCACTATGGAATGAAAAGAGGAACATGATGTGAGGAAAACAAAATGTCAATAGGTAGTATTTGGTCTTCTCTGAAGAAAATGTGCTGCTTAAGGCAATCTTTCTTTTTTTATTATAGTTCTACAATAGGTGCTAGTGTTTGTTAGGACAATAAACTTGTCACATTGAATTATGGTAGTAAAAGAGCACAGATGCACACAGAGCCAAAACCAAACCTCAGAGTGTTTTAATTCATTAGCTCAACAACTCATGTTTTAGGAAATAAAAAAGATGGAAAATTAGGAAATGGAATGGAGTCTTACGTGAGTGGAAGCTTCATGAATCCGAATATCATTAATAGGGCAAGAAAAAAAAAAACTTGTGTTCATTGCCAGATATTAAATCTTGTTTATCCTTCCTTAAACTAACCAGAAACACATTGTGTTTGAGTACTGTTTAACAGCTGAGATGCTGCGGTTGTGCTGTAACTCTCCTCTGCTGCTTTTATCTTCTTTGAAAAGGGAGTGTGACTGCCAGGCTTGGAGCCTGGCTCCCCCTGCTTTGAACACTTCGATGTGGGAAGCCCAGGGCGGTTCTGCCTGTGGCCCCCCACTCAGGAGAGCATCAGCCTTCAGGCTGAAAGACATCTTGATGTGCAACCAGTGGCATCTGAACAGATGTGTAATAAGGGTTTCTCTGAGCTGGGTGCAAATAGCCCTTTTTTTGTTAGGAGACTGTGAGCCCTTGTCTACATGAATGAGGTACTTCTGTTTATATTGTGATATCTGTATTACAAATAAAAATTACGCTTTCGTGAGGAGAGAGCCACAGGGTTTTTTTCCTTGCTGTACAGGGCTATCTGTATGTATATCCTTTTATTGCAGTAGAAAATTGCAGGTGTACTTCTGCTTTTAGGTGCCAGCTAATTCAAACCAATAGACCCATACATTCGAAACTAATGCGTATAGATCCATGTATTACAATAGGTGTTTTATCTGAGGTATTGCTAGCTGCGTAAAAGAGACACTTATCTCCTTGACTGACTTTGGAATATCTATAAACAAAATGGCAAAAGATGACAGATCACCAGTCTGTGGCTAGGAAAGCAGATGGCTAGCTGTAAACAAAGAAGGTCTGAGCTGGTCTCTGGACTTGGAGGTCCCTTTAATATTTAGATGAAAATCTAGAGGTTCCAAAAGGGAAGTGAACAGAATGCATAACTACAAAGATGGGGAGATGAGAGGCATAAAGCTTGGTTTTTATCCCCTTGGGTTTGAAGTGGTCTTGCACTGCTGCAGCTCCTATAAATCAGAGCAGCTGGTGGGAGACTGTTTTATACCAGTAACTATAGTGCCTACCTCTCCTCCAGCACCGGCTTGCACCCTGCACCTTTGGAAAGGGCATGACCTGCTGGCCTTTTTGTTGGCCCTGTGCCAGAACCATTAAACTAGCACCTTCCATGATGGTTTTGGTCTCCTTGCCATGACACATATAGGAAGGCCTCTGTTTACATTGCTCATATTTGTAAAGTGGATGAACTATTCATGCTACAACAAAGGTATTTTCTCATATTCCCCAGGCACTTCCTCATTAGCACTTCTCTGCAGGCTGCCGGCAGCCCATGGGCAGGTCCCAATGGCAGTGGTTTCATCTGGAAAAACTTGATGGATCATGGATTGCCTGATTAGAAGAGGGCTGCCCATCTCTTATTTCTTCTCCTTCAAGCCACGAATAAGTTTCCATAAAGAATTTGGGAAAAAAAACCTTCATACAAGAATGTAGTCTTTGATCAGGCTAAGGGAAAGGACAAAATATGCTGGCAGCTTGAGATGGAAGGCTTAATATTTGAAAAATTATTTAAAAAAACCTCTTCTCCAAAACTTCATTCTGTATTTTCAGATCCCAGCCAAAATGACTCAGTGCTTACCTGTTCTTTTTTGTTCAACCCCCCTATTATTCTAATAAACTGCATATTAGAAAAAGAAATTTCATTTTATCAAAATAAGTATTATCTTTGCAGTCTAAAGTTTAAAGTCTCCTTGACTGCAAATGTGCAAAAGATTTTAGATCACTAGCTCACGTTTACTGGATATAGTTTCTACCAGCAGCAAATGGGCAGATTTGCATTCCTTTCATGCTAGCTTTGCAAGCTTGGGAGCCCTACTGAGCCACATGAGAGACATGTCACTGGGATTTGACTAAGAAACAGAAATCGAAATAGGTACAGAGAACAGCAGGTTCACAGCTCAGTAGTGAGCAGCCTCTGTGGTCAAGTTTTAACATTTTACATTCCTGCCTAAGGGGAATGGTGCTATTTTTCTAAAGAGTAAAGATATTAAGTGTAGACAAATGTGAATAGTCGTTGTACAAACATTCTTGTCCACTAGAACAGAGAAATAGTTTGAAATAACTGTGCAAACAGGTTTTGCAGTGTGGGTGCTCCTTGTATAGTTTAACAACTAGTTGAATTACTTTTGAAATACATCCAGTGGTAGGGTGGAACATGACAGCTTTTTTAACAAAATGCAGCAATGCTACATAAACTCAGGGCAGGAAATGAAGAAATATATCACCTTTATGTTTAATTTTCTTTAAAATTGTACATGAGCAAGTTGTAGTTGCTTTAACAGGGAAATTGAGTGAACAGCCTAGTTTTGGAACACTGTATTGCAAGGAGTTAAATGATCACAAGCAGTTTGTATTTCATGTTCATGGCTTGTCAGACTGACAGTCCATTCTAATCAGCATCATGAATATCCCTTTTTATCCTATCGAAGTATTAACTCGGTGCTGTTTCTGAAGGATTATATTTTCTGAAGAATTAGACCAGGTTGGAGTAAAGTTTTGAGGGGTATTTAGAACTATGCAATTCTAAGAATGATGTTGAAATCATTAGAAATGGAGACTGGCACTCTCAGGCTAGGCTGGCTGAGCCGTAGTTTAGTTATTGCAGTACTTTACAAATGGCTGATTGATAATCTAAACATGCCCACTTGTAATAGTTCTAAATACCAAACCACTTGCCTGTAGCAGCTGTAAAGTTTTGTGAACCCTTTTAAAATTCGATATATTTACACATTTTCAAGACTCTGTCATGTGAAAGTAGTAATATCTCAGCATGCTCCTTCCAAGATTCAAATTTTCAGTCAAAAACTTACTGAAAAATTGACATTTTTGAATTTGTTCTTCCAACTTCCACCACCAACAATCAGTGACTGAACCATGACAAGGACATTTTACTGAATTTATTTTGCTTTTCCCTAGTTACTACTCTGAAATTTTTTTGAAAGGAAAGTTTATTTTTGTTGAACTCTTTCAAACAGAATTGTACCTCTCTCAGTGCCGTAATTTAGAGAGAGGAGTGTTGCAGACTGAATTGCCATTATCTTCTGCTTCTGCCAGGCATTTTTCTTTCACAGGTAGACTCCAAACAGTAACCAAAACTACTCCTACTGAACATGCCAATATGTCGGTACTACATCAAGACATCCTAACACAAGACTGGGGGAGCGTATTGTCAGTTTTACCATGTTTCTGCACGATATTACAACTCATGATTCTGCCTGCTCTCTGCAGTTGTTAAATAAGAGTTATTCTGTTGAATTAAACAGGAAAATGTGCAGTCCCTCCTTCCAAAATCCAGAAATTTGGGCAAGGGTCTAGAAAACAGTGGGAGTTGGGACAGGTGAAGATACAGGGAGTTGCTAGGACTTTGATATAAACACAGTACCTGAGTACCTACAAAAAGACTATTCATGGGGAAATAATTAATACTGAAACACAAAGGTTTACAGATAATTTTTAGATTCAGCTTCTCATTCAGATGAAAAAAGCTGATCCATACCTCTGATCTGTTCTTTCAGCATTATACTTACCAGTTCAGGGAGCTGATTTGTCAAGATTGAGTGCAACATACAGTTTTTAAGGCTTTCTCAAAAATAATGACTCCTGAAAAAACTTTGCCTTCTAGAACCTACCTAAACAGCTAGTTCCTGGGGTAGACAATCACAGTATAAATGGCACTGCAAAATATGTTCTGATGTTGTTCGTGCTAACTCACCTTTCACTTAAAGGCTCAAATGCGAAGGACCCATGAAAAGGTAAAAAAACCCACAAAAACTCCAAGCAGAAAATGAAGTCTCTAATTTTTTTCTCCTCTTAAGGAGTGAGTGCTTCCCCCATCGTTGATCCCCTTCTCGACCGTTTGTTGCATCAGCGTGTTACATCTTGTCTTAATTAGATTGCAAGCAGCTTTGACTGCAACTATGATCTTACCCTGTGCTGTGTGTGGGGGCCCAACTGTGAGTGGGGCTGCTGATGGCTTCTATAACACAAACAAATATAATTATTTTTCTTTTTTCATAGATGTCTTTTCTCTCTAGCTCTTGTATAAACACTGTTTTGTGGAGCTGAAACTGTAACTTGGCTGTCAGTGTGGGGAGCCAAGGACTGACTCAGCATCCCACGAGATGAACAAATCTCTACCTTATGTGGAGGAAGAGAAAACAGCAGGGCTAACTGATTCAGAGGTACTCAGAGTAACAAAATAGCTCAGTATGGGTTGCAGGCTTGACTAGGGATCAGGCACATTTTAAAACTGTTTATTGACAGTAAATCGGTGTGCACCTAAATGAATTATTTGTTTAAGTATCAGTTTTCTGCGAACAGTATCAGTTTTTTAGCAAGCTTTTTCCATCCCATACTCTACCCCCTAATGTCTGAAAATTGAAGTATTTCCACACTGAAATGCTGCCACAAAGTTTCATGGGAGCTGTGGTTGGAAGCTGAATGTAGCAGCTCTCCTCATCTCAGTCAGAATGTCTGGTTATGCTCAATCTGACAAAATGTGCTGCTCGACTGACCTCCATCCCACAGAGCAAGATGAGGTGGGCCATCTCCCCATCTCACTGGGAGGAGTGGGAGAGGTGGTCCTGGAAGCTCCGCCAGAGCTTGCAGTGACAGCATTTCCCAGTACAAAGAAATACCTGCTAATACTTGGATTTTCAGCTCAGAGTTTTCAGGGTAGGGGGACAGAGGGGTAGGAATACAACATCACTCTCCAGCCAGTGTTAACATCTGCCCATAGACACGGGGAATGCGGCGGTGTGAGTGCTCAGCCCTTGGGGAATCAGAGTGACAACCCTCTGGCAGCCATCTAGCTATAGAGCTTTATCAACTGAGAAGGAGCAAATAGCACTTAATCTTAGTCACAGTGCTGAATGTCATATTTATATGGACTTTCACCTATTAACAAACTGTTCTTTTTAATTCAGCCTATACCATGTAATAAAACTTTAGTTTTATCTTTCAGGTCCTGCCATCTTACTTGTATTTTTCTTCACCCATGATTTGATTCCTCCAAAGATTATGGCCAGATGCTTGTTAACTGCGGTCAAGAGACTAGGTAGTACCTCAGCCCATAAGCAGTCTCAGTGCTTGCATAGGGCTTTCCAGATAGCAGCATCATTTAAAACATGGTCTACAACTCTGGTGTCAGAATCTGGCCCTCTCTCGGAAGGATTGAGAGCAGGTTGTCCTGGCTGGTGCCTTCAGGATTATGAGACAGACTGCTGCGCTTATCGGTTGCGTTGCCAAGTTATTACTACAGCTAATGAAATAATTAAAAAGCATGTTGTGAGCATTTTGTTTGACATGCTGGACACATTAAATGATTCATATTTGTTTGAGTGTTTGCATTGTCAATGGACATTTGTGAAAACTGCACTGAAACTGAAAAGACAAAATGATAAATAAAAATGATCAGAGCTCCAGTTGCTAGTTGAAGAAATATGCAGCTTTGTGCTAAGACTAAATGTATCTCCTGAATCTACAATCAACAAAACTATTTTTTTGGCATCTCCTCACAGTGCACTGGAGCAAACTGTCATTGAGGTGATACAGACTCAGATTTCAATCCTTGCAGGGGACCATAGAAGGTCTAATTTTTCTCTCAGTGACATAAAGGCTGTCCATGAGAGTGACAAAGATCTGTGGAAGAGCAGAGGACCACAGTGGGGAGGAATGGGGAGAGAACAAAATGAAGTGTCGGCATAATTTCATAGCACTGCTTGTCCATGACTCATGTCCCACAGCAGAGTCTGAACTGTTCTCTCTGCTCTTCATGCTGGTGTCACAACCTTTGTGGTTCAGCTCAGAATGGCACAGGTCATTAAATATTGGTGCCAACTCCACTAGTCAGGGGAAACTTGAGGCCCCTGCATTGCCTGATGGGATAAGATGCCTAACACAAGAGAGAAGGGAGAACTCAGATCTCATATCTTTCAGTCACACTTAACCATACAACTTGCTCAGGAGGATACTACTTGGGAAAACTGAATGAAAGAAAAGGGATTGGAGAGTACGGACTTTCTGATACTTGGTTTCCCACTGGAAATTAAAACAAGACATTAAGCAACAGGGGTTTGCTCCCCTCAGTTGACTTAGAACAGCTGCTCACCAATTTCTGCAGCACAGAGAGGAAAAGCAGAACTTTGCCTTGGGTCTGAGCAATTTTTCAGAAGCAATCCAAGTCAAACTTCCACTCAATGACTTCATTCAAAGCTGGTTTACATCATGAAGAGAAATTTCGTTTATTTATTTGTAATAACTTCAGGATTTTACGGACCCACAAGAGGATGTAATTTAAGAAAACATCAGCAAGCTGTTTCAAATAGCAAGGGATCAAAACAGGCTACGTCAAAAACTCATCAATGGAAAGAGTCCATTATTAAAATATAAAAATTTAAAAAAAAAAAAAAAAAGAAGGAAAATGGCTTTTGTAGATGGCTTTCAACTGAAAAGTTCCTAAACTTGATCTTTATTCTGCAGTGATACATCTTTTTAATAAGACTGAAGTCGTATAGAGGAATGGACAGACTTCCTCAAAGGGCACTGAACCAGTCATTGTAAAGTCTATTGTCTCAAAGAAATGTCACAGCAACAATGTCCTAAAACATGCCATGTCATGAAACCAAGCAATTAAAAAAAACCATTAGAGACATAACTAAAAAACTTTGAACCTGTAAAGCAGCAGAGTCTAGCCTGGTAATGCTTAGGAGCAATGGAAATTTTCTGCTGAGTGACCCAGAACAAATCACTTGGACTATCCATGTCAGGAGTATAAAACAGGCCTAATACTGTTTTCTAATCTGTGGGAGAGTTAAGAGACCTTCTAGACCTCTGCAGATGTTCCATAACTCAGACATGACTGGAGGCTGCTGACTAGAATAAGGTCACCAGTTTTGTTTCTAATCTGGCTTTTAATTCACCAGGTCAATTATGGCAATAATTACATCACTGTTTTGTTGCCTGCTATCACCCATTGCTGGAAAAAATCTGCAGTGCCTTTTGAGGTCTTCAGGCAGAAGACGCACAAGTGGACAGGCTGTGGCAGCCTTCCATGGGGGAGCACAGAATGGCGAGGTGACATGGGAGAGGTGGACTTGACAGCTGAGCCATGAGAACCCTTGGCCAGGCAGGGGGCATGCAAAGGGAGCATCTGCTGCCAAGAGCACCTCAGGAGGCCCCTGCACATGTGAGCAGCAGAGGAATGGCAAGAGTGTGCAGTGGTGGCACAGAGAAGAAAGGCAGCTAGGAATAACCCAGAACCAGGTTGAGAGAAGCTGGAGGATGGGGCATGGAAAACTTAGGTTGATTTACTGGATCTGCATGACCAGCAGCTGCACAACTCTGGGAGGTTAATAACAGAGGGTCTGAATGTGATCCCAGAGATGATAATAGCCAGGGGTAAAGGAGAATACTTGGCTGCACAGAGTGTTGACAGTAGGATTTTGGCTTCCTTAGACACCAGACAGTATGTTGCAAAGGAGATTTAGTCAGAAATTGGATCACTGTACTGAAAAACTTTCTGTGGGACCTGGGCTTCCACTGGCTTTGAAGGAAGCTACAGAGAGGATCTTCAAGTGGACAAAATCCAGAAACAGAGATCCAGGAAAAATCTTGGAAGTAGATAGTGAATAGGGGGAAAGAAACATGAGAATAGAAAAATGAAGTAACAGAGCAAAACAATTTGCCGATGCATCTCCAGACAAATGCCAAGAATTTGAGGACCATGTCAAAGCAGGTGTCACCACCAGTGTTGTAACAACTGGGTTCTCTATTTTTATTTTAAATTTGTAGATGCATTTATATTGTTTTGTAGGTTTATTTTGAAAATGCAAGTGTAAGTCCTATTACATAAGGATATAAGAACCTAAATACTGGTTATGTAATTATTTTGATATTTCAGAAGGGTGTGTGAGGCAGCACTGTTGGCTATGTCTGGGGCTTGCAAGATTTAGCAGGGTTGGACTACAAATCATCCTACTGGATGGTGAGGTGGAAGTTGTAAAATATATAAACCCCAATTCCTGCAATATAGAAATATCTAAAGGACAGTTTCGGCAGAGCTTGCTTATCTTTTGTAAAAGTGAAAAATGGTCCATCATGTTCCTAGAATGTGTTGAAAATGTCAAGTTGTCCTCAGAAAATAGTTCAAGGGAAAGGACAGTTATGGGGAAAGATACACTGGTTCTTGGAAAAATATGATTAGAATCTGAAGGCAGAGGAAAATTGACCATAGGATAAAAAAGGAAGGCTGAACAGGTGGAAAGAAGAAAAAGGAGCAGTATCACATTTCAAAAAAGTAAAGTATTAAACTGAAAGAACCAATGCATCAGGTTTTAAAGGTGAAATATGAGGCAAACCAGTCCAGGCTAATGAAGTCAACCTAAAAGCAGACTATTCTAGTTCAAAGAAAATATTATGTAGGGTACATTTGATTCATACTTGGTGTGGGATGCACTCAAGCAGGACAGCTGTGTTCTCAGAGGTGTTCCCTGGCTAGAGGAGCTGAGGTTAAAGTTGCTCTTAGAGCTGCTTTCAACAGCACATCCATTATGGGGAACGTGTGAGGTGGGCAAAACTTTGCTCTCTGTATGTTCGGTGAGTTACTGGGACTGGAGACTGGCACATACGTCATTGCAACTAAAGACATGACATGGCCATAGAGTCCTGGGACAGTAGCAGGTCACAGATCACAGCATGCAACAGCCTGTTTGAACTATGGCAGTTGGTATCACACAGGCACTCTTTGCAGGATATGATCAGAATAAAAAAAATCTTGGTAAATACCAGAGATGGTCTGAAGCCTTCAAGATGAAATAAAGGAGAGAGAAATATGTTAGATGGCTTAAGAAGAATCTAAATACACAGAAACAAGATAAGAAAGATTATGACTGCAGCAGTATTGTAGGCAGTGATCTGGAAGTCACAGGCAATCACAATACCATGACTTGCTGATGCAGTGTTAGGATAAAAGCAAATATTATTCTTTGGTGCTTCACCTGGAATGTCTTACCAGTGAAAAAAGTAGTAAGTGTTCTGCTTTAGGCTACATGGGTAAGGCCTCAGCTGATGTGCTTTGTACAGCTTTGGGAACCACACTTCAAGAAAGATGTAGACAAATTGAAGAGAGTGCAAAGGAGAGCAGCAAGAATGATCAGAGGTTTAGAAAACATGACCTACAAGAAAAGGTTGAAAGAACTGGGTTTGTTTAGTCTAGAAAAGAGAAGACTAAGCATGAGGCTCAAGGGGAGGGGGAGGAAGGGATAACAATTTTCCAATATGTAAAAAGTTGTTATGAAGAGGACAGTGATCAATCATTTTCCATGTCCACTGGGGACAGAATGTGAAAAAGTGCACTAACTTGAGCAAAGATAGATTAGACAATTCATTAACTCCAAGGCTAGTGAACAGACTACCCAGAGAGGTTCACAGAAGAATCTTAGTTTTTAAAAGGGGTTATCCAAACACCTGTAAGATATGGTCTTTATGTACTTAGAAGTAATTTGCATGCTAATCTTTCTAATCTGTTCAAACAGTATGTGCTAAACACCACTCACATGGGAAGAATGGCTGTCCCTAGCATTGTGACCATACAAACCTTACACCTTTATCACCAAAAATCCATATAGTAACCATGATAAATGTCTTGTTGTTTGAAGTAGGAGACTAAAATTTGTGTATCATGGTACTCCACCACTAAAACTTCACTAGGCAATGCTTCAGGATACTTTACTTGTCACTAAATTGCAGCTTCGTTTTTTGGGAATACCAGCGTAAACCCTAGTTTCTTTTAAAAATACTTGGACATCATTTAAAGATGCTTCCACATTTAGTGCTTTTAAGTCTTGACATAACCTGCACAAAACTTTACTTCTGCCAACCCACCTTTGTATCAAGGATATGTGGGGATTTTTTTACATGTGTATGATCAGACCTTTGTCTTTCAAATGGACCACCTCAATTTCCATGTTCATGCCATTTTTGGTGTCTCTGATATGGTTGCCATGTGGGCCACCAGTTCAATGGATATCTCCTGTCTAGAAAAGAATAAGATGAAGATAGTAATTTCATATAATCCCTAAATTCAGTAAAAAATTGGCACTTGATCATGAATGACTTGACCTGTATTGCAACTAAGTACCCAAACCTGGAAAAATTTGTGACAGCTTTCTGGTCCATCTTGTCCCATGAAAGTGTCCTACCCTTATGTAAACTCACCAGCTGCATAAATATCTGCTAGTGCAACTCAATTAACTGAGACCAGGTACTCAGCTTGTTTCCTCCTAAGATCAAGCAAATTTTGTGAATCAAAATTAGGTTTCTTGGTAATAAAGAATGAGTAAAGGGGAATCTGGGTGCAAAATCAAAATAGCAACATTTGTACATGGAAAGACTATACATGGCATAACCACTACACAGAGCAAATTCTTAATGAATCTTATCCATTGCACAAAAAAGTTGTAACATTAACTCTAAGACAACGGAAGCTGGGACTCCATGCAGAGAGCTTGAAACAAGACATACATAGTCAAATTTCTAAAGGCAAACCAGGTATTTTTAATCTTGTTTCACCACTCTAAATCCACTGCAAATCACTTCAAAACCAGGTTTTTTTCTGTCATCTTTTTTGGTAGATCTTCCGTCATTTATGCTTATTGGTCGACTGAATTAGCAGAAAATTCTATTTGTCACCATGACCAGTTATGGTGACTCTCAAGATTCTGCACCCGATTCACCTCTTCAAAAAATTGTTTGCATTTCACCATTTTTGTGACAAAAATGACTGAAGCAACATATTTATTTATTTTACACAAATTAAACATTTTTCTTTCAGTTATTAACATAGCTCTGAAAGCAGCTTAGTGAGCTTACTGGCTGCATGGCATGTGACCTACATATGATAAATATTTCAGTAATAAAGATACAATACAGATTAAGAAAAAGGTAATATTGTTAATTTCATGTTTGTTTTAGAATTGCTTCTAAAGCCAGCCTGAGGCTTAGCTGTGGAAGCCTCATCTCTTCTTGATGCACTGCACAGCTTTGCACGAAATGGTAAATGTAAGTAGGATCCTGTCAGTTGTAATTACACCCAAGGACTATTGGACACTGAAATGTTTCCTCTCCTGGATCACTAAGTTAGAGAATTGATCCTCCTTCATCCCTTAAACTGTGTTCTTGACTGTTCTCTTCCTAATGTAAACAAGTTTTAAGCAGTCTAGGTATTTTTTTCCCCCTGTGATGACAGCCAGAAGAACAGGACACTATAGGAACATGTGCAGCTTGGGCAAAGCCAGCTGAGGGGCTTGGTCCATCCAATGCCTAGCAGGAATCTTATAGGCTGGCTGCCTGCTTCTACCCCTGCCTGAAACACAACCCAAAGTGACACTGGGAGCATTTCTGTTTCCTGGCTATGGCATTTCTGATGCACCTCAGATACGCTAGCTGTGAATGACAGGAGCTTAAATTGTTTTATAAGGCTTATTAGGGTTCTTCGAGGTGGCAGGCAGCAACAGATGGAAAATGAATAGGTTCAGAAGCAGTGGGAGAGTTGAGTGGCAATACAGACAAGGAAGCAGGCAATAGAAAATAAACACCATAAACATCAGACTATTTTTACATCTGCTTTGTGAGAAAATAGGAGAGAAAACCCCAGGACCAGCAGAAGGCTGATTGCTGTCTTGCAAATTACTGCCTTAAATCCGGTCAAAAGCTTTACCATAGTAATTTCCACAGCAGCATCAGACTTGTCAAATGCTGGTGCAGAAACCCTCTTCAGTCCCTCTCCCTGGGGCTGCTTGCAGAACCGTCAAAAAGTTTCTTCCACATGGTGATGGCAGTGCCTGTTCTGCAACATCTTGCCTGCTTTGCCCAGCTTTGGGTAGATGTTCCTGTTTGAGACACAATGTGCCTCTCTCTCTGGGATCTGCAAAGAAGCTATCTCAGCAGGGTTCACAGGCAGAATAGCTTCCACAGCAATGCCTCAGCTTCAATAGGGCAGCCACATTATTCTTGACTTCTCTGAGACTTTTATTTTTCCACACAAGCATCTCCTGCCCTTGAAGAGCACCTCATCTAGTGTCTGCGAGGCTTCTGCTTCTTGTTTGACATCCCTTATTTACAAAGCAAACAAAATGTTCCTTTTAACACACATCATGCAAAGTTTATTAATGAAGAAAACAATCCCAGGGGGTCAACCCAGGGGACCCTTGAAACCTGCCAGCAAAAACTCTTCAAACGCTCAACGCGTCAGATCCTCCAAAACGATATTTCACACAATGAAGTAAAAATAATATTTTTCTTTCAGCCTTTCCAGCCGCTTTTGTGGAGAGCAGACAGAAATTATTTTCTTATTCTGCTCCCAGAGCACAGATCTGTATGAAGCTGCGTTTATTTGTTTAACACGATGATTTCATCCTAAATGTCTTGACAGCAAATAGTTGGTGGTTTAATAAAGGCTCTTTCAAAAAAGGGCCTGAGCAGTTATTTGTACAGGGAAAATGTGAAGTATATGGCTCTCAGGAGGAGAGAGAGAAATGCCTGTTGAGATTACGGGGTGCAGGGAAGACCCTAAAATCCCCTCTGTCTGCCAGAGTAAGAACAGTGACTCTTGTGGCTCTTTTTCCTCATGGCCACCAAGCTGAGCTGCTGCAGCAGACCATGGGATTGAACGTGGTCTGACCTTGTTATTAACAAGTGACTGATACACCCTTTACCCTCCAAAGCAAATGATCTTACAGAAGATAAAAGATCTGCTGTTTGGGCAAAACAGTTTGATTATAAAAGAAATAAATTAATGATGAACAGACTTGGGACTATCTGGAGAGCCCTGTATGATGGTCAGCAGAGAAAAATGTGTGCTAAAGTAATAGGGGACCATTTCTTCATTAGCTGGAATTCCTAGTAATAAAAGAGTCCCTGAAAAGTCCACATGCACCTGTTGTCTTTGCAGATGCATCTCTCAGGGAAAGACTGGAACAAAGTAGATCTCACATACAACACATCAATGCATAAATATTGTACCAAATGTAGGGAGCCAGTCAACATAGTTTGGAAATCGGTGGTGTAAGGTACCAAATAGGGAATTTCTTTCCAAAAGCTGTAGCAATATAAAACCTCAGATGTATGTGATCTGAGTTATTTTCTAAAGCTGTAATATGTTTCACATTTGTTCTTTGATTTACAACTGAAAGCAATATTATTCAACTGCTTCTCAATTTAGCATCTCTGTGGCTGAGCAAACACATCTAGCCACAGCAAAAGGGGCCAAATTCGAATCTGAATCAGGGACTTAGGGTAAAATCTGGATTTTATTTACATATGCACTTTTACAGTGACAGATTCAGTGTCATTTGATCTCAGTCGATATTTCTAAATTCTGTTACAACTCACTGTGTATAGACTTAAGGCATATACCCCATACCATGTATAGACAAAGATTGCAGACACTATCCTCTAATATTAATAGGTTTTTAAAATAAGTTAATAGGCTTGTATAATATTTCATGTGCTGCGTTCGTTGTTTCCAATGGGGTCATATAATGGTGCTCTGTTACATATGTGCAAGCATGTAGTAATTCTGATGAAGGTGAAGCCACTAGTCCCAGTGAGACTGGGACTAATTCATCAGATGTGGGAACAGACTTGTCCAACAGATACTGCTATTCCAACATGGTGTTACAGTAAATACAAATATTTTTATAATACAAAAGAAGAAAATTTGTGTCCACAAAGCCATTTGTGAGTATTTTAATTGCCTTTTCTCGTTCTGCTGAAGATATTGCTTACATTAACTGTCATTGAAATTTGAAATAAAGTTAATTGAGGACTTCAGATTCAAACTTGGATTCGAACTTTTATCCAAGGATCACTGAAACACTTTGAAGTGAAAAATAGTTGTGGGCTATCATTTATCTGCTCAATACGGTTACACTGTGCAATGTAGTACAGCAGGATGGATGGAAGCAGTGAGGTTGCAAAATTCAATACTGGCTATGTAATATTCACCAAAATATATTACTATTTATAATTACTAGTAATGATCTCTACAATAATTTCAAGCAGAAAGCCAGATAATTAAAAGAAGATACCCGAACAACGCGATTGTATTTAACTTTTAAAATGTGGAAAAATACTTGATACATGAAATAAAACTGGAAATAGGAGGAGGAAAAGAGTTTAAAAGATGAGACAGCTGGAGTGTAAAACTAGTGTATGTTCTTTTAGAAGTATGCTGTGGACTACCTTCATGCTTTGCTCAGAAGCAGTGCAGCAGCACTCTGAATCTGGTCTCTTAATCTGCAATTTTTTGCAGCATGACCTATGTACTCCTTCCTCTGCAGAGGCAAATTAAAATCAGAGTTTGCTGAACGCTACTCGTTGGGCACTCAGACAAGCAAACACTGGGGAGGTGAATGGACTTGAAGATACATCAGCAATATCTGTGTGGTGTTGACAAATTCAGGGAGTAGCAGAATGGAGGCCGCTCCAGGTATTATAATATAAGAACTTCACGTATCTTGGGGAAAAAAAAATCACTGCTCACTAGAGATCTATAAATTTATTACTATTTTTAGAGCTATCATCCATGGATAACTGACAAAAATTGTAGGGAAAAATAACATTTTCTTTTTGCGAACTCACAAATCAAGAAAATCTGCTTTGTAATATTTTGGTTGGTGATAGCCTTGGCTGCAGCAATCACAATATTGGGGAATTTGGGACTTGTTTGAGCACACTGAAGGTTAGTACTGGGAAAGAAGGTTTTAGATTTGACGAGGTTTTAGAATAGCAAATTTCAGCTCACTCAGAGCTCTCTTGAGAGGGATTCCAAGGTAAGCTTCTGTGGAGGACAGAGAAGCTCTCAAGTGCCAAGAATTTTTTTGAGAATGTGCTCTCAAATTACCCTCTTTACAAAAATAACCTGCTTGGTTGATGTGGGATAAGTGTTGGGCATTGTCTACCTGGATTTCTGCAAGGCTTTTGATACCGCTTACCACAGCCTCCTCCTAGAGCAATTGTTGTGTTATGCTCTGGACATGTGGTCCGTGTGGCATGTGACCAACTGGCTGGCAGGTGGCACCCAGGGGGTGTTGGTAAACAGCTCCATTCCGAAATAGTAACATTTTTAATAAGCCTTTGCTATTTGCCAGTAGCAAGCCCAGCTAGAATCAAAGTTGTTTCAGACAGGAGTGTTTTAAATGTCTGAAATTATTTTATCTGCAGATACACACTGCATAAAAACAAGTTTATCGGTTTTTAATGTGAGACCTTGCAAGTCCTGGTATATTGGTGGAGCCTTTGCAGACTATGATTTTTCCTTAAAATCCGCATAGTTTGTCCTTTGCAAATGCAGCCTCTGTGGTTATTTCCACCACTTGCTTGTCTGTTCACAGATTGCTTTACCTGCAAGAACCAGAAAACTTCCTTTTCTGCCCATTTCTATTTTACTGAAACCTTTTATGGCATGCTGAAATGGAGAAAGGCAAAAATGTCCACAGGTCTCTCGTCTGTGATTCTTTAACAAGATATGGCCTTTGCCGGGAGAAGATATTCTTGTCACCTTGCAAGAAAAAAAGTTGTCCATCCGATACTGCTTCAGATATCTCCTGACTAGCACATGAACTGACTGATGAGTACATCGAAATATCAACCAGAAAAGTAAGTTCTTAACCTGAAAAATCTGGTAATTCCTCATTTCAGTTACAGTCATGGAACTGGTGAGATTTTTTCCCTAAGAACACTGGGATTTAGGTTTGATATGTAAGTTCCATCTGTAAGATAGGAATGAATAAACCAGTGCTAGTGGTTGAAATGCTGTAAAATGTCATTTAAATGTGTGACATATTTCTTCATACGTTGATTGCACAGCCCTACCTAAGAATAGTACGTCTTTCTCAGTAAAACCACAGAAGGATAAGTACTTACAGTACAATCCCTTTTTTTTTAATTGTAATCAACACTTTTAATTATTTACAGAGTTTTATGCTGAAGCAAATCCTGAAGGACTCAGAAATCTGTTAAAAAGACTGAAGATAATTGGAGCATGGAGAGTATTTCCAATAAGTAACGTGAACTATATTTAGCTGAACTAGGTTGCCCAACTTGCTGAATTTGTTTTGTACCACCCTGAAAATGGAGGGATGCCTGATGGCTTGAGGACAAGGGAGTCACAGAGCTGTTGCGGTTCTCATTCCACCACCAGACTAAGTCCTGAAGATCTGACATCCAATGCTAAAGAACAGGAGACTCCCTCAATATTGAATGGTGAATATCTGCCTGCAAAGCGAGGTCCTACTATCAGTGTCATAGCTCAAGGCTTGCAAGGCCACAACATCTGATAGAATAAACACACCTCCAGCAGAGCAGATATGAAGACTGTGTCTAGTTCATGGCAGCTTAGATGAATTTCAGTAGGTTGCAATATTTTCTGATGAAGTCAGAAAGCCTGTCTTTTAATGATTACTGGAGTGTTATTGCATCTGATGAATCTTGTTGAGTGTCTTAGTGTTAGACCTACACATTCAAAGTCCAATGAATTGCTCTTCAGAAAGCAACTCTGACTAGGAAAAATATCCAACATGTTATTTGACAACTGCTGCTGAGAAACTATTAAGCAGTCAATAAATCAACACTGGCCTTTCCAAATCTCATGCTGCACACAGCAATATTCCATCCACACACAAAAAGGTGAGGTTTTCAAACATAATGGACTTGAAAGAACTTACTCTCTTTGGGGAAAGGTATCCATTGAGCAAAGAAATTGGGATTCGTAACAAAAGTCAGCTCCATATCAAAGGAATGGGCAGACAGGACGGGAAAAACAATATTCTCTTTAGCAAACAGACAGAAATGTAGCTGCCTACTTTTGCCATCCATGTTTGAGACAGTCTTGGTTTAATTATTCTCTTCAAGGTCCCCAAGGTAGTGTTAGGCAAATTTCATATATAGGGAACCCTGGCTTACATTTCTTAACTGACATGATCATACCATGTCACACTTCGGAAAAAGTAAAAGAATTAATAAAATATGATGAAAACGTACAGTTTTAAAGTGCAACAGCTGGAACAAGTGTATGGTAGTGTGTATGGCAACTATTAATATATTCTTAAATAGCAGTCAAAATGTTTACTTTCTGCAGATTGTGTAACGTCTATTAGGTACATGAAAACATCATTGTTTTACAACATGCTTTTCATTGAGGTTTATATTGTCAGTTAACCCAGTTTTTTGGCACTCATATAATAATAATACAAGATTTCAGAAGCAGTTTCACTGCTATCAGACCATAATATAATAGACAAAAAATATCTGAAAAGAAATAGATGTGCTAGTCTAAACCAAAGCAAAAATAATAATTCAACCTGGTACAATTAATTTTAATGCATTAGTGCAGTGACACATGTAAGAAAGTTAAATTCTTTTCATTGCGTTAACATGGTGGGAGATGAGCTCACTGTGACCTGTGCTGCATTACTCCTGATTTCACAGGTTCTCTTATTTAACTGGAGTACATAATGTAAAGAAAGGATTGGTGTCCTAGCAATCATTGCACGGCAGTGGTTTTAAGGGAATTTTTGCAAAAAATGACAGTGCTGTTTGCAGAAACTGCCCTTCAGCAGTGAGCACACATAAGCTGTTAGCAAACACCTTGATATAAATGATGGCACTTGCTGGAGAGAGAAGTGACCGTCCACACAGGTGGTTTTAGTTAGGAAGCATATGCTTGTAGATGGCTGTGCAGAGAGAAAGCAGGCTGTCATCTCACTGGAAAATAAACCTTCAAAGCATCTACTAGCCAATCATGTAAGAATCAACGGTTTATTCCACCAAGGATGCCTGTCTAATTGCATGTGAATCGAAGTCTGGTAAATAAAAGTTTTTGCATTTAGATTGCAATTTTATACAATAACAAACTTCTGTGAAGGATCTGTAGTGCCTTCTTCTGTCACTGTTTAACTGTTACAAACTTCATGGACAAAGGGAATTCTCTGTACTCTCATTTCACTGGCTTAAAGAATAGACAAGCTAAAAATTTACTGTATTCGAAAATACAGATGTCAAGAAAGTGTTTATGTGTTCCAGACAACATCTCATCAATGGAGTGAATACTGTTCCCATTTTTAGGCTACACAGGACTAAAAAAAATCTTAAAGAACTACTGCCCTGACACCAACAAAGTCTTCTTATTTTTGCAGATCTCATCTAGTGTCAGCTTAGTTCCCCTGTCACCCTGATCCTGACAGTGTGATTTTGTGATCTGGGCAAGGTGTTGATGTTGTGGCATGATTCAAACTTGATATATGCCAGATGGAATCTGGCAACAGGACCTTGTGCCCCACTTGTGAGTGATGCTCAGGGTGTCCTTATGTGCAGCAGTCGTGCTTTGCCCACTCTGCTCCTCCATGATGCCAGTGCATCTCACCCCACTGCCTCGAAGGCACAACAAACCTACAGTAGATTTTTTGTTTATTGTGAAAATTAACACAAAGCACTTTATTATTTAAATGATCAAATACTTCATTAAATCCATGATACTATTTACTATTTTCTATGACTATTTACTGTTGTTATTACTGCTATGATTGGTGCTGTGGTATTGCTGAGAAATGAAAGAGAGGGATGTGTGGGTGACCGAACCAAGCACTGTAATGAAATTAAAGGGAAAGGAAAGTTGTGATTTGCAGAAGGTATGGGGTGCCTAGTCTCTAGAAAAACTTAAAAATCCTAGACAAACATTGAACACTTCAATTTACTCATGTGTATGTAACCCATCACTAGAAGTCCTTTATGGAATATGCTGCTGGACTAACAGATCTGTTTAAGCTTCTTGACTTCTATAAATCTGTGATTGCTACAACTTCAAACATCATAGGAAAAAGACATCTCAGAGTATTTATTTGCAACCATGTTGTGAATTCCTCCTATCTAGATGCACCTGGTCTGTAATCCTTGCTCCCTTCTCATGTGTTTCACTGGATTTTTTTCTACAGCTGAGCCAGTGATTAAGATATCTTCACTTTTTTTTCTCTGTGTTTTCTCAGAAAGAAGACTAAGCATCAGCTGTTCCATGGGGTTCAACACCCAGGAAGGTAAAAGCAAAGAATAGAGGGACAGGTTAAAAAAGGAGCAGAAGTACCTTTTGATACCATCTCACAATATCCTCCTGGACAAAATGTCCAGCACACAGCTGAATAACCATGTTATGCAGGGGGACAGCAACCGGCTCACAGGATGAGTGTAAAGAGTTACAGTGAGTGGGGGGACATCAGACTGGCAACCTGTCACTAGTGGGGTTCCACAGGGTCCCATACTCAACCCTGTGCTCTTCAACATCTTCATTAATTACATGGATGAAGGACTGGAAGGAATACTAAGTTTGCTGACAACTTAATTGGGAGGAGTTGCTGACTGTCTCAAAGGCAGAGAGGATCTGCAGAGAGACCTCAAGTAATTAGAGATGGACAATGACCAGCCGTATGAAGCATAATAAGGACAAATGCCAGATTCTGCACCTGGGATGGGGCAACTCTGGTTGTAGGTGTAGACTGGGAAATGAGAGAATGGAGAGAAATGCCATGGAAAGGGACCTGGGGGTCCTGGTCGATGGCAAGTTTAACTTGACTCAGCAGTGCCCTGGCAGCCAGGAGGGCCAACTGTGTCCTGGGGGTCATCAGGCACAGCATCACCAGCCAGACGGGGGGGGATTGTTCCCTCTGCTCTGCACTGGGGCAGCCTCACCTCGAGAGCTGGGGGCAGTTCTGGGTGCCACAGTATAAGAAAGCCATTAAACTGTTAGAAAGTGTCCAAAGGAGGGACCCAAAGATGGTGAAGGGGAAGCCATCCATGGGTCTGGAGGGAAAGCCTTAAAAGGCACTGCTGAGGACACTTGGTTTGTTCAGCCTGAAGAAGAGGAGACTGAGGGGACACCTCATTGTGGTCTTCAACATCTTCAAAAGGGGAAGTGGAGTGGCAGGTACCAATCTCTTCACTCTCATGACCAGCAATATGACCTGAGGGAATGGCCTGAAGCTGTGTCAGGGGAGGTTTAGGTTGGATATTAGAAAAAGGTTCTTTACCCACAGGGTGGCTGGGCACTGGAACAGGCTCCCCAGGGAAGTGGTCACAGCACCAGTCTGACAGAGTTCAAGAAGCCTTTGGACAACACTCTCAGGCTTTCTGACATATGGTGTGATTCTTGAGGTGTCCTGTACAGGGCCAGGAGTTGGACAGGATGAACCTTGTGGTTCCCTTCCAACACAGCTTATTCTGGGATTCTATGATTCTGTGATAAGTAAAACTGTGAAATAGCATTCCTTTCCCTAAGATCAGTCAATTGCCATAATTAAGTATGTCACAAAATGTGGCAGAAGTACAGAAATAAAGAAGTGGTTTCTTCTGATTTAAGTCTTGTCATATAGTACCATAGGCCTGGTTCTGTTTAATTACATCTTTTCTCACTTTTGGATGTTTGAAAAGTGTTCCAGCTATTTTTTCTTGGTGTTTCTGTGGCTTTTTAATCATTGAGGACTTTCTGACTTCTTTTTTCTAGCTCTATGGCATTTTGTGGGAGTAATATACACTGTTTTCCTTGCTGGTTTTTCTGTTAGGCAACTCTGAAGGGCCTCTTTGGTTTGGCAGCTTAGCACTGATTTTGTGGCCTATAAATGATTGCTTGTTTGCTCAGTTCTGACTTCACTGCTTCTCTGGACTTCTTTTCTTAACATATAGTTCTTTTTCCTCTTTTCCTGGTATAGGCAATACCCTTGTTACTTCAGGAGTCGAGTGAGCCAGACTGACCTGACCTGCCATGGGGTGGTACCCAGGTTCACACGAGTGCCCGGGAAGGGGAACCTAGCACTGCTATGGGAACAAGTGACTGCCTGGCCCTGCCTCACCCTGCAGGCAGCAGGCGCTGACTGCTGTGCTCACAGGAAGCAGACCCTGACTCAAAAGGAGCCATAGAACCAGCTGCCTGAAGCCAAAATGATGACTGCATGAAAGGCTCCCTCTGGACATGCAGGCTGCCTTCAGTCCTATCCTTTGCTCTGGATCCTGCTCTCATTTCTGTGAATTGGGTCTCTGCTTCTGGCTTGCTGTACGAACGACAAGTTCACATCACTTCATTTAAATAACTCGCCCAGTATAACAGAGGAATTTTGGGGGGGACAGAGATGAATAGTAGTGTTACAAGACTTTTCAACTACCTTAACGTTGAGACCATGTCTTTGTAACTCATCTTATTCCTTGCATGCTTTGCAACTTCCTCAATAAATGAGGCAAAAGACTTCCAGACAGCAGATTTCTTCTGTAAACAAACCTATTTTATTCCACAAGCATCACATCCCATGCCCTGACTGTTAAAATACTCCTGTAAAGAAAAAACTAGCACGTAAACATGCAATTGGGCTACCTCATCATGCCAACACATAATGGGGGGGTGGTGAAATAAGTTGTACAGATTTCTTTCTTTCTTCCTTAGATTTCGAGTGCTTGGCACAGTCCTCATGTTTTATCAAAAATGTACTCCCTTTCTTTCTGAAATAAAGCTAACTCCTTCCAGTTTGAAAAATTAATGGGGCCGGACATTTCAAACTCTAAGCACGGATCTTAATCACAAACCTAACACAACAAATGTAATATCAGGCTGTCGCCCTTTTGCACAGGCTGTGCTATTCCAGGAACAGAGATGTACATTTTCCAAGGCCTTCACTGCCATTCTTCTGTGTGGGATTTCCTGATTCAATCACTGGTTTTCAAGAAGAGCTTTTTCCAAGTGCTTAGAACTCATCTGTTCCCTCCTTCCTTTTCTAATCTATTCATTTGCCCAACTCAACACACACAAGTTCTTACACTACTCTCTTGCTTTCCTCCACATGAGTGAAATTACTTAATCTGCTTTACAAGTGAGCCTACCACATGTATGATCTAACTTTAAATGATCCTGATACATTTAAATCAGCAGTAAGTTCCAGATCAAACCCAGCAGTTTTACACTGAGGGAGCCCATTTATAAAACCATCCCTTTTTACATCTAGGCATTCTTAAACTGTGTAACTCAGCTGACCCATTGCTGTTGTGGGTGTTTTCCAAGTGGCAGTGAATTACAAGAAAGCTTAAGAAACCTGTAAGCATATAACTGTCTATATCAGCATCTGTATGGCACAAAAACCAGTGTATGTGTACCTGGAAGTTTTTTGTTTCACTTGTTGCCTCACTAAGAGCCCTCAAAATTTTAAGAGGTGAATGCATTAGTTTACGACCAATGACAACTGTTTTATCATTTTATAGGTCAGGAATTGTAAAGTCCTTTTCCAACCCTCATGGCCAAAACGGGGAAGATGAGTAAGCAGGTAGAAAATTCCTCTTTCCAGAATCAGTACCATTGCTATGTCACTAAAATGTCACACTGCTGGGTGTCTGAGAAATATTTCCTTGGAAATATAAAAAATTTACAATTATTACTTGCCAGAGGAAATCCTGGCAGCAAGGCCAGGTCAGAAGAAAGCTGCTCAGCCATCGCACTATCTTCTGAAGGTGTGTGGCAAATGGAACAGAGCTGCGAGGAGTCCTGTCCCCCTTACAGCTTCCCACTCACAGCTAGGTCACTTCTCTGACCTTGCAATTTCAGTATCCTACAGGAAAATTCTGACTTGGATTTTCCTGGATTTGGTGAAAGGGCCTATTTTTGAAAGCAGTTGAGATTCTGAGAAACCCAGGGTCCCTGTTGAAATCAGTGTCTGGTGCCAGGCAAGGGTCCAGCACTGAGGGTGTGTACCAATAGACCGATGCCCTAAATTAACATCCTTATAGTACTTAGGTACTTGTAAGGTCTCCACAAAAATTAAACTAACTGTTTGCCTTATCAGTGAGTACAGCAATTAACACAATATTTTTAGTATAACTGCCTTTTCCCATATGAATGGCAGCTAGATGGAAAGCTACAGTCAGCACTGTTCAACAGGTAGGTCCTGCATCTCACCAGCAAGTTCTCCATGGGTCACCTGTGGCCATGACCAATTTGGCAAAATGTGGTCCCAGCTGCTCAGGCAAGTGGCAGCTCAAAAGGGGAAGAGAGACAGACTCAAACACAGATCTGGCAGAGCATCAGCTTGGCACAGATCTTCTGGGCTAGTACACCTGGGGCCTTGGTCACTGTCAGATCCCTTGTTTATTTCTTGCTACAGACTCCACCTTTTATGGCAGTAAGAAATTATTTAACAGCCTGTCTTCCTACTTGAAACTGCTAGCACTTGTCACTACTTCTCTGCTTCTCCTGTTTCCCCACTACTCTTACAGGCAGCTACATACCTTTTCCTTCCCCAGATGTTTTCTCTGTGGAACCCTCTTGATTCTGTGTGTTTCACTGGTATCCAACCTCATTTTCTCCAAACCAGGCTCCTTTATTTGTTCTTCTCTTGAATGATTTTACACAACATTCCAAATGACATTTTTATTGCAATATTTTCATGGTCCTGCAAAATTTGCCAAGGGAGGTGTTTTACAAATAATATTATTACTTTGAAAACTTAGTCCTGTGGAATCACAGAACATGTGGTTATGTTTAAATACATTTGTTTTCACTGTGTGTCCTCTGTTATGATTTTGCCTCACTGTGTGATATTGGTGCAGTAAGTGGTATTTATCTGTAAGATACCAACAACATGATCTGCTTCAAGTGCAACATGTTGGATTGTCTCCCTCTGAGAGATGGAGGTGATCCTTCAACATAACCTTGCCTGACCTTCCAGGGGAGTCTTCTAAATCTACGGCAGAACTAGTGATTGTACTGATCGAGGACAGCAGCCTGAGAAGGTTCTCCTTATATTTTCAGAACCATCACTGATCAGGTCAGTTGGTCCAGACCTTACTTCAGTGCCTGGTTTCTGAAGCTTCTGAAGCTCCTGCGCCATGCAAGCACAGCTAATTTCTGTGTGCAGTAAGAGAGCAAGTCACAGCAAAGTGAGCAGGGTGGCTGGCATATCTCTCCTCAAGTGTTCTCTGCAAGCTGTTTCTAGGTCAGCAGGTCTGGGGCTCACAGTGTAGGGAAAATAGTGATGCAGTTCACACACTGCGAAGACTCAGGATTTCTGTCTTCATTGGTCTGGTTTTAACCTTGTCACATAAAAGAATAATTACAGAGATAATTAGATTTAAATAATGCACAAAAGACGGGATTGGCAATGGGCTAACTGCAGCTGAGAGCCCAGGCCAGACAGCAGCAAGAAAGATACAGAAACAGTCTGAAGGAAGCTCAGCTGGGAAATAGTGAGTAACTTGTCTTCAGATTGTAAGAGAAGACAGTTTCTCTGAGAAGGTTTCAAAGGCTGAAGGCTCTCTCTTAAACACAAGGTTTATTCCTCTAGAACCAAATTATCCTGTAAAGAAAAACCTAAAACTGATGGTTTAGCATGATCTCTACTGCCCAGTTAATTGCACTTTGTGCAATCTGGAATTTTGGTAACATACTTGAACCAACCAATTAATTTTTTTGGTCAGCTTGTGGTCCACAGACCAATAGGTTTCTGTATTATTATTTTAAAGGCTCTGGGAAACTTGACTAAGAAAGGCACCTGGGCAAGTTGCAAGACTACACGTGGGGTTCAGTTATCAACAGCTCCAGTGGAAGTTTGGTTTTGGTATCACAGACTCAAAAAGGTCGAAAACTGTATGTTGAAGTTGATAATAACTACCTAATGGCTTATGTGCACATCCTCCTAGGGATATTGTGGTGACCAGGGCAAGAGGAACATTCCAGCCAGGAGCTCCATGATCTCTGTGCAAAAAACTTCTACCACCATATATTTAATACTTCCTAGCATGCATTGTGTTTTAAATTTGTTCAGTGTTGTTAGAAATTATCACACTTCATAGATGTAGGCTTCAAGCCATACAGAACTCTAGATCCACTGAGGTGCTTGAAAGAAAAAATCTGATGCCTGGATAGAATTTACAGTTCTCTCCTATAAGATGTCTATGCCTCACAAAATGTTTTCCTCTGGTGGATAATTATTTCAACCATGTTTGAGCAAAGTTTCATCCTGTTCCAATCTTATGAGTACTGGAACAATTATTACTTAAATATCTTAAGCTCAGAGGAAATCAGGTCTCTCTACTTAAGTGAAATGTTCAAGGTCACTTTTATTGTCCATTGTATCTAAAGGCAAAGAAATAAATAAATACGTGTCTGGACTTTAGGGAAGGTATAAATTCAGTCAAAACATGATCAGCTTCCTTTCCCCATCTTTGTATTTACATAATCACAGGCAGAAAATTGCCTGCTCCCAAACAGAGATGAACAGTTCCTAAGTCTCATCTGCAAAGGATGCTCACTGTTTACAGCAGCATTACTGAAGCAAAAACTCCAGAAAATCCTTCATGTGCATATCCTCATGGCAGAGAAAAAATGGCTCTTTCAGTTTTTCTCAAGCCATTTCCTACATACTATTAGGTTAAAAGAAGTATGTCAGAACACAAGTATCTACATAAGGCCTAATACTCCCAGCCCCAGCTTACAACTGGATAATTTCTATTTAAACAAGCACTCAATCTCAGGAGCTGTCTGTTTGCTTTTACACCAAAAACCTGAAGAATGGATAGACTTATCTCTGGTGAAAGACCAGTAATAAAAAGGAACAATTGCTCTTCTGGTAGGTTTTATTCCTAGACATTCTGGACATGTTGATGGAATTACAGACCTGCTTCCCTGTGCTTTGTAAAATCCAGCAAGCAGTTTTTCATCAATTAATGGATATCTGTCACTATCAAGAAGGTATTTTTAAACATGCTGTATTTTGAGAAGGAAAAAATGTTTCCCAGCTCTCCTCCTTCCACTTTTCTTGTCTGGTTGATTCTTTTGCATCAATCAACAGCCTTGAAAGGGTAGGTTTTGTTAACTCAAACATGAACAGTAAAAAGAAGAGTCATTTTATTTACTTGATCTGCTCTTTCTTCAAGCTCAGCACCTTGCAATCTCTCATAGGTAGACTGCACATGAGAAAACCATATGACGGTGCTCCACTATCAGTGCTTAAACTTCAATCTGTCCTCCTTCACTTCCATAACTTTGCAGTCTGTCAGTAGGTTTCAGAGTCCATAAATGTGCTCAGATCCTTCCACCAACTGCAAAAAGTGCGTTGTGCAACATTTTGGTTTCACAAGAAGGGACACCTGAAATTTCTGCCCACATCCTCTTCTCTGTGACTCTGCCAAGGTTTATGTGAAAGACATCCTTGCCCCAACAGTGACTGGAACCCTCCTCTTGGTTCCCGGAGGATGATCATAGGAGTTCTGGGCTATACCATTCTGAGCCTCTGTCCCACTGCCTGTGTATTGTGAATGCAAAGCAGGGATGCACTGCCATCAGTGTCTTGGAGATGTGTCTTCTCTCAAACCTGGATGTCTTATACCTGTCAGAGAAAGACCTTTAGGCACTCTCATGGATTAGCCCCATCTGGCAACTAAATACCACACAACTGCTCACTCATTTCTCCCTCATCCCCATTCCTCCCCCGTGGGGAGAAGAATCAGAATGAAAGGGTAAATCTCTGTCCTGGTTTCAGCTAGGGTAGAGTTAATTTCTTCTCAGTAGCTGTTACAGTGCTGTGTTTTGGATTCCAAATGAGAATGGTGTTGAAAACACACTGATGTTTTGGTTTGTTGCTAAGTTGTGCTTATCCTAAGTCAAGGACTTTTTCCCCCTTGTCTCACGCTCTGCCAGTGAGGAGGTAAAAAAAACAAACTGGGAGGGAGCATATCTGGGACAGGCAACCTGAACTGACCAAAGGGGTACTCCACATCACAGAACATCATGCCCAGTATATAAAATGGGGGGAGTTACTTGGAAGGAGGGCCAGTCTGGGGGAAGGGGGGTCTCGCATCAGTCATCAGGTGGTGAACAATTGTACTGTGCATCACTTGTTTTTCCCTTTTTACTATCATTATTATTACTATTATTATTTACCGTTATTACTGTATTTTACTTTATCTTCAATTATTGAACTGTTCTTACTTTAACCTACAAGTTTTACTTTGATTCTCCTCCCCATTCCACAGGGGCGGGGGGAGAGAAGGGGGCTGAGCAAATGGCTATGTAGTCCTGACTTTCCAGCTGGACTTAAACTATGACAGCCTCATGGTTTGAGATGAGAACAGTATTGTAATTGAAATGAAAATGTGCAATAAACAACAATAACACAGTAGTAGTAATAGTACTAGTAATAGTAATGAAAAGTAGAGGGAGAAAGAGAACCCAGGAGAAACAAGTGATGCACAATACAACTGCTCACCACCCACCAATAGATATCCAGCCTGTCCCTGAGCAGAGACCAGCCCCCTTTCCAGGGAACTTGATGCAGTTCATGTACTACACATTGTTCTGTAGTATGGAATATCCCTTTCTCCAGTTGGGGCCATCTGTCCGTGCTCCCTCCCAGCTTCTCATGCCCCCCCTCACTTTCAGAGCATGGAAACCAAAAAGTCCTTAGGGTGAGCGTAACTCAACAACAACTAAAACATCAGTGTGCTATTGAAATTATTCGCATAGTAAATTCAAATACAGCACTATACCAGCTACTAAGAAGAAAATTAAGTCTATTCTGGCTGAAACTAGGACGGGCACACACTCAGTCTGACATGCAGCCCAGACAACAAAGAGTGAGCTTTAGCAGGTAAGAAGAACCTTTAGAGAAGGCAGAGACACCAGATGTTTCTATCACATTTTTGCTAAAAGCTTGCTGAAGCAACAGTGGGTTTTTTTTCTTGAGTCAAATAAAAAACAGTGGAAGGACATGTTATCTCAAAGTAGCTACTTTCACTATAAAGTAAACAATTCCTATTAAGTTTAAATGAGTCTGACATAAACCTAAGCTCAATCAAACCAAGAATATCCAGTCCGGTAAGTTTTATTTAATTATATTATACCCTTAGAGTTTTCCAGTGTAGTTCTCATCTCAGTTTCCTTTGCTTTTCAAACTGTCAGTGAAATTTTTGCAACACACTGTATTCAGGGAAGAACTTCCACTGGGGAAACTATTTAAATAATTTTGTTATGTATTTCCATCTGTTGGTCCAAATGTACACACAGTTTTTACTAAATATGAAGTAAACAAACTGCTGCATCAGTCCAAGGCTATTTTGCAGACTTAACCATGTCAGCACAGGGCTCTGAAGTACTTGGATGAAATAAGCTGTTTAAGTATGAATTCTTTAATTATCAGTGTTATTGAGATGTTCCAAAGCAATCTGGTTTATACAGAGAATAAAATGTGCCAGAATGGGAGGAATAAAACGTGAGAGCCAAGTGAGCCGAGAGTCATACTGACCTGCAACCTCCTAGCCTCTAATAACCTGCACTTTAGGAAGTTACTGCAGGGACAAATCCATGGGCTGTCCTGTCATGAACAAAGCACAAATTTACTTCTTTGTTTTTCAACTCATTTACACTTACGGACTCTGAGGGCTTCTGAGTTAAAAAGTTCCACATCTGCACAAGGGAAAACAGACTTCTGGGTGCTTCAGGCACTCTTATGACTTTGTCGCCCTTTAGCTCCAGAACAGCTTCCTATTTCCCTCTCCTTGCCACCTGTGGTTTACAGGTGTCACTGACTGCCTTTTAAGACTATTTATTTTCTGGCAGATATTTTGTTCATTGCTCCGTTCTTCTTTTGTTCTCCCCCATGAAATTAGGAGACCAGGACTTCTGGCAATGCCACATCAGACATTACACCATGATGAGCACAAACCAGATTAATTTCGGACTAAAACACCCCATGATACGCTTACCCTTTGGCTAGTGTAGAACACTGATTAGATAACTTTGGAGCCTCCCCACTCCACCACAAACCTTCCCCTGCCATATTCTCCCCCCCCCTTTGTGATCAGCTTCTCTCTTGGGTTGGTGTCTCATAAGAGTTTTGCTGAGGCCTGTTTTATACACCCCTATGCCCCTGTCAGAGACTCATCTGTGCCATCTGGTACTTGGTCCTCCAGGGACTCCTGTAGACTTGTGAGGCACCATGATCTTTCTCACACATTTAACAGAGTGCATTCTTCCGCCTTAATTACCGTGACATCTGGAGGAAAAATAAATGTTTTCATATGAAAAAATTATATTCCTGAGAATCCATGACCACACAGCTAGCATCTGGGGAAATGACTGTCTTTGGGACAGCCTCTTGGGTATGCGGTTAGCATCTGTGTGTGAATGTAAGCTGTCTTTCTAGAGGAATCCATGGGTTTTGGGCTGGTCTGCAGGGAACTGTGGGGAGCCAGCTGGTCTGCCCAGGTCCAGAGCCACCTGATGAGGCTCCCCTCCTTGGTTTGGCTTTCTGTGCCATCAGCAAGCCGTCTCCTGCCTTTGTGCTTTCCAGGCCAGCCATGCGGGTGTATGTTGGAGCTCCTGAAAAGAGTCACCCTGAACTTCAGAGACAAAATAAAAGCCTGCTAGGTGGGCTGGGCATGAAGGGCCATGAGACTCTGGATAAAGCATGGAGCTGCCTGGTCCCTGGGTGCCAGTCCACTTTGTTCCCTGCAGGCAAGGGACCAGGTGAAGCTGCACCAAGCAGATTGCCTGTGCTTGCCCCTCCACTTGCCAGCTCTTGCCAGCTCCCAAGACCTATCTATGCTTGCAGAGGTCTCTCTGAGCAGTGGATTTGCTAGAAGCACATCTAGATAAAGATCTCCAGGTACAGCTCTCCAGTCCAGCACAAAACTGCATGGGATGGTCCAAGCCATTTCTCCAGCGCAGGGCATCCATATTGCTGTTTCCTCTTCACCTTCCAGAAAGTAAGGTGTCCTGATGGGTAGGAAATACACAGTCCAGACCAAAAGACATGTCCCTGATGTGAACAACCCATCGGATAAGTGTTGAGAGCAGCTCTCTCACTGTGTGGCAAGGGCTGAGTCTGTGTCCTGAGAGCCAAGCTGACTCGCAATAAACCACCGGAAACTGGGGAGAAGTGTCACCCACGATGCTGCAAGCAGACTCTTGCACTGGGTTAGCTAGAGCTGAATTTCATTCTGGTCTGGGGATCCAACCACTGGCCCCAGGGCGCTCTGGGCACTCACTGTGTGGACAGGGTCTCTCCCTACCTTTCCTTCGGGCTTTCTGTGCTCTCGGTGGGTCTCGCTGGCCACTCCTTCTCCCCTGCAGCGCCGGTGCCTGGCTCGGTCCGGGGGGCGGAGGGGGGAAAAGAGGGGGCAGAGGGAGGCCGGCACATCTGACTCCCGTGCCTGAGTGGGACAGAGTGCCAAGGCGATGGCAGTCCCAGGGGAACACCTGGGAGGGTCCCCGGGACCTTGCCGCGCTCCGGTCCAGCCCTTGAAAAACAAACAAAAAAACCAACCAAAAAATACCAACCAAAGAAACATGACAACCATACGAAACCAACAACAAACACACACACACACACACACACAGACACAAAAAAAAGGCACCTAAAGAGTGAAACGAGACCTCCTCTGCCCGGTGTCTCCGGAGGACAGCGGAGCGGGGTGCCGCAGCCGAGGCGGCGGGCGCTGGGTGCGGCGGGGCTGGGGGGCCGCGCTCCGCTCGCGCGTGCCAAATTGAGTCCCCGCGCGGCGCTCCCGGCCCGCGTGTGCGCAACCCGGCGGGCGGAGGGAGGGAGGGACGGAGGGCGACTAATCCCCCTTTTAAAAACCAGATTTGTCCCCGTCTGGCCCTCCGGTGCGGCGGAGAACGGATCGGGACGGCGGCGGCCCCTCCCCGGTGACGGCCGGCGCAAGCTCCGCGGGCGGCGCGGACGGGCCGCGGTCCCGCCAGGCAAAGGCGGCGGCGTGCGAAACCGGGGCTGGGTTTGTGTTCTCAGGAGAAAAACGGGAAGCAAACGTCGGCGGCTGTCGGAGGGGACATCTTTTTGTCGCCTCGGACAAAACGCAAATAAACCCTACAGCCCGAACTTATCAAGTGATCTTTGTGACCGAGCGTTTCTCACTGTGTGTTCGGTTTGTTTTTCCAAGACCTAAGCAATTTTTAATGTACTATACACTTCCCGCTTAATCCCCCTCGTTTATTATATAATTACGGTTTCAAAGTGATTATGTAATTAAAATCATGTTTCACTGCAGCGTACTTCAAAAGGAAGGCAACCTTCCCCAGCATTATTTGCCGATGATGTCATAATTTCCCTGTGATATTTAAAATAAACACATTAGTCCAAGAATTCTAAACATGTCTGAAAGTATATAATGGAATTGATTGGCATAAAGCAACGGTGAAACCTATCACTAGATTAATATATTTCTATGCTCCCATGCAGTGTAAATTATAGGATAATGGGGTGCAGGCGATGGTAAGCTCTGTTTATATAATCCATTTCTTCACACAAGTTCCCATTGCTTTTCCTTCCCTTTGCTGTATGTGGTGGTTCTCTGATCCTACTGACCTCAGCCATGTGTTTTCACTTTTTCTTCTGATCTCAATTCCATGACCAGCGGGGAATAAAATACAAATTGAATAGTAACCATTCACAGGCCACTCTTTTCAAACTGTTGTTAAGCCTTCTTTGTCTTGTCTAGCAATTGATAGATAAATGTGTCGCATTTTACCCAAGTCTTTCTTCTCTCCTTGTAAAGCTTTGTTGCCCCAAGTTCCTTAGTCCATCTTTCTCTTTCTCTTTTTAAAGAAAATCATTTCATCAGGGCTTGTCACCGAAAGGGACCGTTCCCTTCATTGGCAGTACAACGGGTGATGGTTAAGCAGCGGAATCAGACAAAAATATCAGAAGGGGAAAATAAAGGAATTCCCCCAACATTTGGTCCGATCTATTCCCAGCACAACTGGAGGTTAATTTTAAATTTGACTTTTTTCTGCTGTACACGGTAAATAAAGTGCTCCCTGGGCTGCAAGAAGTTCCTTTCTGAAAAGGAGAAAGTTAAGTACTCGAACAGGGAAGAAAATAAAAAAAGTTCTCCTCTTTTCCCTCTGCATGTCTCTTTCATTTCAAACCTGCTTTCTGAGCTCTCAGGCAGGGCTGACGCTGTTTATTCAGCTTTTCTTGACAATGAAAAGCAACTAGGAGAAGTTTAAACGGTCTCTTGTTATTCTGGGGCTTGTTTTTCCAGCGGTCTTCTCCACGGCTGCTTCTTTGGGGATATAATGCAAAAGAAAATAATTTGGAAACCCATTATTCCATAGAGAAAAACATGTCATCAATCCCATGCCCTTTATTTGATAAAAAAACAATTGTCGTGAAGGTTTCTTCCATGACCATCTAAACTGCAGAACAGCGATGGTTATAATTATTACCAAACTGCCAACATGCTGAAGGCAGTCTCAGATAATCTAGCATACGTATTTTAAACAGCTTGGTTTAAATGTCTCTTTTTTTTTTTT
>VXAD01009513.1:729003-778432 GCA_013399195.1 Dicrurus megarhynchus
AGGCTTACTCCATCTCTGTTGCAAACCGGGGTTTAGCGGTGGTTGAGAAGAGGGATCTTTTGTTGTGCCCCTTTTTGAAGAACTCCTGCTCATAAGCAAACATTTTGAAGAGTGCATCGGTCTCTAATCAAAATAATCCAGATTCTTGTGTGAAAGGTAAATATTTTGCAACCACATTACTGGAGCTGAAATAACTAAACAAGTCAGACACCGAAATTAGCAACGTGGTGAAGTGTGGGCAGTGAGAGAGCTGCGACACGGAGAAGAGGTCCTCTTAACCTGCCAAAAGCTGTCGAGTGTTTCTTCAGCAGAAAACGCTGCCGTGAGGTTTCGAAGGAAATGCAGCTTAGCAGAAAAATAATTTTCAAAATTTTTCTGGAGACAATGACTGACTGAAGTGAAGCTGTGTACCTGTAAAACGAGCCCCTGTGTATCACATGCTTCATATTAAACTTTCATGCAGTTTTCCTTTGCTGTTTTTTTCCAGTTAAAGGGTTCTTATAAACTTTCCTTCGTTTATTTAAGTCTGGTTTTCATTGCTGCAGTTTTGCATGGTTTGCCTTTGTTTAGTTTATTAACCCACAGGGTTACTTTAACTAAATATTTGGGCTGAATACTTTGGGGTTGGATTTCAACGTTTTCTAACAAAATTACTGAGTTTTTTGAAGCCACACAGAGAACTCTGTGTTGACTTTATTAGTCAATTTAACAGGCTATAAGGAAAATAAAAATAAGAAACATACTAGTGTATCCCCTCCAGTGAGGACTGGGGCCGAAACTGGTCTCTTATTTAATATTTCAGATGCCATCGAGGCTGCGTTAACTTTACTAACGTTTTAATAGAATTGTCAAATGTACAGCACCTCTGCCGAAGCCTCGTGCGGTGCCCAATGTCGATCGCGGAGGTATTTTTTAAGCCCCCCACGAAGGGGAAAAAAAAACCCCAACAAACCAACTAAAAAAAGTACCTCTGTTTGTGCTTGCTACCTGACGCCTCGGGCGAAGGGTGAGGGATGGCTTGGCCGCGGGGGAGGCACAGTCAGAGAGGCTCGTCCGGCCCCGGACGGAGCCCGGCGGGGCCAGCGCAACCCTGCTGCGGCACCGAAAAGGGTCCGGAGGCTGCGGACTTGGGCTGAGCCCGGCCCCATGTGCCGCCTGGGGAACATTCCCTACCCCACATCCTGGCAGTCTCTCCTTGCAGCTTCCCGTCGGGGTTGGCAAGCTTATTTTGGGTGCTTCTTGCTTAGTTTAGTTTAGTTGTGTTGTGTTATGTTTGGGTTTGTGTTTTGTTTTGTTTTTAAAAGCATTTGCCCTGCTGCCTGACTGGGACAGAAAGTAACACGTTAGCCTGGGAGAGACGGGTGCTTGTAGAGAGAGTGAGCTGCAGGCAGTCATGTGTGTTGGGAAGAAGAAGCTCTTCTACAGAAAGAAACCAAAATCTCCCTGGCATGGTGCCACTTGCCTGGGTTGTAGGACCCCTCGAGCAAAAAGCAGGGTGGCAGCAAGCTGGCCAGCTCTTTAGTGCAATGCACTGTCAGAAAGAAACCAGGGGACTCCTCCAGGATACTGCTGTGGATACCAATCACCAGTCCATACAGGCACCCTTCCATGCCTGTGGATTTTCTTTAGGGCACACATCTCTCCTAGCAAGTAACTGTCTAGTGCTGTGCAGGGCACATCATCGGGTGCTCTAAGACAAGCCCAGTTCTTGAACAGTGCACTTGCATCATGTAAGGGCTAGTAACATCTGCTGGGCCTCCCCTGTGCAGGGAATGGGAAGTGGGGAGAGGTAAGTAGCTTACAGTTCCCTTTTCCAATGGGGATCTGCAGAGGTGGATAATCTCAAACCTCAAGAAAGAGAGAGGAAGGGTAGCAGAGTGTGGAGATGCTACAACAGCAATGAGACACAAAGACCAGTCTGTTGGTGTCTGCTCCCTCAGAAAAACAAGAGCCAACAGAAAGATGTAAAGAGGCAAGAGGAAGGGGCCAAACTGGGAAGGATCTTTGAAGGAATAAACAAGGACAAAAGCTGTCTTTGTCACCATCACAGAAAAAGACATTGCAGCTTCCAAAATGCAAAACACCACAAACCAAAGTGAGAGCTATGCCTGTGCGGGTGAAAGAGAAAACCCCTGTGTAAAACTTGGGTGGACATAACCAGGAAGTCAAAACTTGCATAAAAGCCTGATCAGAGCTAGAGACAGGTTACAAGCCTGCAAGAGGACCAGCAAGTCTGTGGTCAAATATTGGAGGGACAGACCAAAATTTTAGAAAAAGCAGCTGTGTAGTGTTAGTACCCATTAACTACTCTAATAACTTTGAATCTCAGACCTAGGTATTAGAGTTATGTGAACCCCAGGATAGGTGTATTAGTGCATCTAGCAGGGAGATGTGCCTTCACCTGTTTTAGGTAGTCCTCAACAAGACCTTAGAATGAAAATACAGAACTCTTGTAATACCTCTCAACCGTAAATCAGTCTATCCACAACGACCAACAATAACCCAGCAACAAATGTATGTCATGTCTGTCAATGGGATTAATTCAGTGTGAAAATGAAGCTGCCATTTCTGATAGAGCAGCTTACTGCCAACACACAATAGTGAGGTTGTCCACTGCTCTCTGTATAATAAAATGTAAATATGTAACTCCCTAAAACATGTCCCATTCAATACCATTAACGTAATATTGATATGCTTTTTCTGATACCAACATGAGAGAGTAAAAGAGCAAGTGCTACCTTGAAATATTATTACATATTTTTGTTTTACTTACTTGCCATTGCATCTCGCAAAATATTTTGTGGTCTCTTGAACACAAAAGGCCAGCACAGGTCTGTGTTAGAGTCAGGCTTAGGTTTCAGGAGAAATAAAAACTTGGTGCTTAGCTAACAGTGAAGAAATAGGATAACTGCTAAAAAGGGCTAATAAATGTTTACTCTGTTAAGTATTGCTTTTATTTCTCACTCTCATAAGTGATCTTGCAGTACTATTATTCCAGAAAATTAAGATTACTGTATCAAAACCAGATTTTCTAGAGCTCATTCAGAATTTTCAGGAGCAGTCTTTTATTTCACTAGGTAATAAGAAGATATAGATTTATACTTTTTTTGAGAAATACCATGTTTTCCTTCACTCAAAAGAGTAAAATCTGAATAATGATTGGTCATACCTCAGTCTGAAATCTACTGAAGTGTGGCAGCAGTAAGTAGTGAGAAGAGCAAATGAGCTAGAGAAACCCAGATCAAATGGGGAAAAGAGAATGAACTGGGAGAGGAACAGGTTAAAAGATGAAACAGAGTAAAAAAAGTCATGATGGAAAAGGCACCAAAACCAAAAGTTTTCTGCAGTAGCTGTGCAGCTTGATAAACTCTTCCATCACTTCTATTCCCCATTGGATATGTAGTAGAGAAAAGCATTACTAAATCTCCACCTCAGACTTGACACCATCAAAATCTTTAGATTTCATCTTGTTAAGTATATGATCCTACAAAACTCTTGGTCCCAGCTCTCAGCTGCAGTTCCCTGCTTTGCAGAGTCCCAAAACACATACTTCAGGTCTGACTTAATTCAATATGTTAAATCCAGCTGCAGCCAACATTAATTAACAAAGGAAGAAAGGGTGAACCAATTATTAGTTGACTGATCTCCCTGTTCATCATGTAGGAAATCACCCTTAACAGCTATAGGACAAGAATGAAAAAAGAAGAGCTTAGCACTTACTATGTATAGGACTGAAGATATGTCTTCGTGAGACTGTGTATTAATTTTTCCTTCTGATTTGAAGGATGGCCATTCACATCCCTTGGCACTGCAATCAGTATTTTAAAAAAAGATCACAACAAGAAAAACCACCCCACAGCAGAACAAAACCCACACACAATAATAATAAATTACATAATTATCCAGTAATTTGAAGCAGTGATATACAGCCCACAAAATAAAAATCATTCCCACACCCCTGGTTTTATTTCTGTGTGGGTTAGATGTGCATATGGAGGGGTGATAGATAGACACTGTGTATATCCAACATGACAGAGCACTTATTGTCAGACACAGAATAGAGTAAGATACCAGATTTTAATGCCATTAGTATTTTCCTACAGCAAATTCTAGTTTTGGAGATGAGAACTCAGGCCTACCCTAATTAAAGACGAGGAACTGTACAGTTTTGTCAGTGCATTTTTTTTAAAATGAATATTTTACAGTGTTGAGTATCTCTAATATAAATGCTTAACTACTTGTTATGTAGAATTTTGGTCTAAAAACAATGTGAAATAGGGAATAGATGGTAGCAATATTGGTGTGATGCAGTTTAAAAGGTAGATGGGGTTGACTGTCAGATGATCTGTGCATGGTGACTCACATGGCGGCTATTTCAGAACAAGACAGACGTTTCGTATGCGTGCCATGCCATCATTGATACTTACCATATTTTATGTGCTCATGGTCTTGATCTTTTTTAGAGGTTTCTATTGTTGTGGGCACTTGAGGATGTGGAGTAATAGACAATCTCCGCAATTTAAATAGAGAAGCCAGATGTTGAGTTAGATAGGACATCAGGGCACAGAGAGGTAAACAGACCTCCCTAAGAGCCTGCAGCAGCTCAGTGCTGCTTTCTACTATGGGTGTTTCTTTATTTACCCTCACAGTAAAGCCCTAAATTTTTTGTGTATGTGAAAGCTAAAATGAATTCTTTGTATAGTACAACACAAGAGGAAGCAATGCACTATTTCTGCAACTGGCTTAGTGGACTCAGGAGCAGAGGTATAGAGGTGTAGAGGACAAGACAGAAGCAAATGCCGTCTTCTCTGAGTGTGTGCCAGCATATTCAGCACTATAGCTCATAGCTGTGACACCAGTGTAACCAGCTTTATGCAAAACATTTATGTGCACTGCCACTGTGTCTTCTTGTATAGTATTTTGTAAGACAGAGGGTTCATATATTTGTGTAAACACATATATGCATATAAATACTCAAGTGTTATTACTATCATCAGGGAAAATGTTGTAGTTCCCCCAAGTTTCTCTGGGTTGTAACACTCAGAGAGGCATTTGAGAGAAACAGAATTAGAAGATAAACAATTGTTTCTAGGTATGTTTCATTGACTGGGTAGGAAATTAGTGGCTTGTGATAAAGGCAGTGATGACACCATGATTGCAGGCATTAGTGTTATCTATGAGAGAATATTTAATTTTCCTATGTTTTAGACATACTTAATAAAAAACTACTGTATCAGAAATTATGATATAAGAAATACTCTGGACAGATTTGTTATAGAAGTAACATTTGTTTGTGAAACGGGTATACTGACTGTCTTGTACAAAATCAGAGACGGCTGTCTGCTCCTTTAATACAGCATAGGTACCCTGTTCACTTGAAAAAAGTCACCAAAATTTTAGGAAAGGGCTGTCAGTACAGATGTGTAGATATGTATTTAGGTGGTCCAGAAGTCTGGCAAAGTAGTTTCAACTACTGGTTACAGATTTTTATCTGCTATACTCTGGAAATTGGTGCTGATTTGAATCAGTAATTTGTGGAGTATGTTGCCGTTATTTTCTTTTTGGTGTGGCTAGAATTCTGCAAAAATCCCCCTTTACAAAGAAAGGTCTTCATTTAGGAGAAAAAAAATTCTAATGATTTTCAAAATATATTTCCTTCATGTCGGTGTTGTGATGTGAATGACAGGCCTACCATTGCTCTGTTATACCTAAGTGAAATGCAGTCACTTCCCAGTGTAATAACATAATTGAGAATACAGTGCAGTTTAAAACTTGCGAGGATATATGAAATACTCCTCCTAATCTATTAAATCTGAAACATAAGGAGAGACACAGTGAAAGTTCATCCGTGTCAGCTCATGCCCATTTGCATGGCACTATCCAGTCTACCCTAGTTTGTAAGTTAACTTTATGAACACAGACAAAGTTAGGTACCTCTATGTTTTCTGAGCTCAGATCCTAACAAAAGACAACATTATCCTCCCGTTCTTTTAGGACCTGGTGTTGAAAACCATCACCATCCTGACTGACAGAACAATTAGTGTTGTCAGCAGAGAAAATAGTCAGTGAACCAACTGAAGGCCAATGTGTTTATTTTCCCACTCAGAGATGTAGTCTTCCCAGGTGGAGACTCTGAAAACATTCCTGCTAAATCTGACATGGTTTTTACTTCAGTGAGGGATCGGTCTACCCTGAACAGGAAATTAATCCAAACATTTAAGAGAAAGCAATACAAGCTGCACCGAGTCTAGGAGACATACAGCTATGCCACTGTCTCCACATGGACAAAAATACCTCATTTTGAGAATATTATTTTTTTCTGGTTGGTGGTTTTCCAAGCTGACCACATAGAAATGATGAAACAGGATAGTGGCTGTAAGGTTAGAAAAACTGCATAAGGCAGCATGAGGTAATAGCCTATCAGAGAAGACTTGTAAGTGGCATCACACGACCCTTTAATTAAGTTACAAAATGAACTCAGAGTTATTACACTATCTAAACAAACTCCCTTGTTTTTCTTCAGTTTCCAAATGTTTCTGTGTATAAACTGCATACTACAATTAACAGCACTGAGTCTCCTGTTTATGAAACGTACCCTTTCTACTGAAAATTAATGTGCATATTTTCTTAAAATCAGTTCATCTAACAAAGCCAGTTCTCTTTCTGCCGCTGAATACACTATTTCTTAAGATATTACTATTAGATGTTATCACAGATGGTATCAGAGAAGCAACACAGGACATGTCAAAGAGAAGTTTCAGCCTTCTTTTATATGCCTTTCATTGGGATACTACAGTAGAAGTGAATGCTCTGTGGTGTAGTGGCTTTATTTTTAGAAGTGTTATCAAATGCTAGAAGTTCCTCCTGTTGTCATCTGTATCAGCAAGGATGAAGTAATTTTCCCTGGGGATTCTGAATGGAAGTAATAGCTAGAAGGAGATAGAAAGGCATCCATGTGTAAAAATGTAAACTGTTTAACCTGCAAAACACTGTAATTTTGCAATAACTTGTATTGATCATTTTTCAAGACAGGCCCATACAACAATGGGGAAGGAGGATCTACAGAAAAGAGAGGATTTCCACAAAGACAGCCCCCTTCCAGAGCCTGTATTTGGTGGAAATCCCAGACTCTTAGTGGAGCTCCTAAGTGGTCAGCCATCCTCCATAAGCATATGAGGACACACAATCTTAGCTGGAGGAATTTTATCTGCAATACAGTAAAGTACAAGTATCGGAGATGAAAAGACAGATAAAGATGTCACCACAAGCAATTGGTGCCCCTGTGCACCAAACCTGACACACACAGCATGCCACCTAAGCCCCTTCTTCCTTCCTCTTCTGTATCATCTTTGGTGGAAAAGCCTTCTTCACGTGGTAGAAAAATCTGCTGTGGAGGTTTCTGAAATCTGCTATTATGGTTGGATTTGAAACAAGAGATTTTTTTTTCTTCCCTCTTGTGACAGCTATCAGGTATTTTGTGTTACTGCTGTGTTTCAAGAGTGTAAAAAACTGATAAAAAATAACATTATACATAGGGCAATGCTCATGTTTTAAGATTAATGTGAAACAACTAGAGAAGATTAGGGAGAATACTTACAAGGAAAGCAAAATACAGTGTAGATTGTCTTTTTACTGCCTGAAAGCAAGACAGCAGTCTCTTGCTGTTTCCTGCATGCCTTCTGCCCTGGCACAGTGCTGCTGAGACCCAAGGCCAAGGAGAGCAGGGTACTTGAAGCAGGGAAGGCACCCAGCATGGGATGTTGAGCCTTCATGTAGCTTTTTCGCTTTGCTGTGAGACCAAAACCAGAAAGGGTGCTTCAGCAAACTGCAGAAATCACCAGTGCTTGTGGTGTTTCTCCATGGTGTGTTTTGCTTTGCTAGCAATAAAACATCTCTTGATTTCAAATGTTGCCTTCCACAGCTTGCCCACACCCTCAGCCCCTAGTCTTAGCACTGCTGGCCGTTTTACCCTGCAGTGTAAACCCTCAGGTCTTTACTCCCTAGAGATGCTAATGAAAACTAGTTAGCTGAATGAAGGAAAAATGCAGTTGCCAAAAAAAAAAAAAGTGAAAAGAGCCATCCAAAACAAACCCCTTCCTACTTATCAAGAACCCATCTGAAAATCTATTAAGGGATGTGTGCAAACATGCAATGGTTTAAATGAAGAAGCCTGAGGTTAAAGGTTGAGAGCACTGTGTATCCCAGCAGGACCTCTATGCCATGCTGTAAAGCTCTTCATGTCCTCTAATACTGGCATGTCAGAGGACATTAACAAGGGTCTAAGAAATACACAAAGAAGGGGTTCTTTTTGTAGGATTAGTGAAAAGAGCATGTGAATTTCTTTTTTAGAATTGTTAATGTGTTTAGATACATAAATTTCAATGATGTGAGCATGCAGGTACAGTTTGCCACTGCTTCTGTTCTCGCCCTGGGTGCAAGATTTCATCAGCCTCATGGACATTTGCTGAGCTTGTTTGCTCTCTGACTATGTTTGCTCTCTGTTTGCTGTCTATTACTTTGAGCATTTACTGTCTCTCCCGTTGTTGTCCCTGTCCCTTCTTCCCATCCTTCTGTATTCACCAGCAGATGTTCACCCTCCTGTGTGCTCCACACTGTGGCTACATCCTTGGGTGGTCCAACTTCCCTCTGGGAAACCAAAACCCCTTGAAAAAGAAAATGGTAGCTGCAGGAAGGCAGATAAAGCATCTTTCTTCCTCTTACTTAAAGTACAGCAGCACCAGCATATTTTCAGTTCTTTAAACAATCTGAGGATGGTGATGTCTCTTCCAGCAACTGTGCCTTTCTCTCTGATGCTGGTCTGGTCTGACCTGAAAAGTAGAGACCTGCACTATGACAGGAGCAGTGAGTGAAACAGCAGGAGAACAGTCTGTGGTGGTGGTGCCATTCTTGGGGACAGCAAGCATTTAAATGAGGAGAAAGGGGCATTATGTGCAGGTGATGGGAAAAGAACCCACAGCCAGGAAAACAGAGGAACTGGGCACTGAATGATGCAACTTGCAGGGGACCACCGTTCCTATGGTGAGCAGTTCAGTTGCACTGGATGACACAACAGTGAGTCATGCCTCTCTGAATCACAGAAGTGTCCTCTTCATCTAAGCCCAGGGAAACACAGTGAGGTACAATTACATAAGTCTTTAACTCCAGGACAGGAGCAAAGATCTGTGTTGGGTTAATGGAGAACCTGCTATCCAGGTTAAGTAATTTGCTGGCTTGAGAACTGGGGGATGCTGCTCCACTAATGTGAGCTAAAATTCGGTCTTGTAATCTGAGGCTTAATGCATGACTCGTGACATAAGCCCTTGCTGTACTGATGGCATCATCCTGGGAAATGATGCGTCTGGGTCAACGGCTGTGCCTGCATTTGCTTTCTCAAGACTGCTGCTATGTGGCCTGAGAGTGGCATGATTGGGGAACCGGCATGGGGGAATGTAGTCCCAGGGGTACAACCATGGTAGAGGGAGAGCATTTCTCAACCTCAGGTCCAGGTTGGACTGTAGAATGTGGGAAAGAGCCTGGTGTCATGTCCAGAAAAAGCAAACAAAACCTAAACTGGAAGAATCATGTGGCCTGAGAAACAGCTAGGTTAGGGACTGGGACAGGATTACAGTATCTCCTCTCCTGTGCCTTCCAGTGTCCTTCATTATTAGAGTGCCCTTAGCCCTCCTCTTCTTGCTTAGAAGCAGCCAATGATTTTCACATCTGCAGTACTCAGAAAGCCAAAATCCCCCAGAGAGTCAAGTTGTATTGTTAGCATTCACATCCTGCTTGAAATGCAGTCAAGCTCACAGCAGGACTTTTCTGTCACTCTGGTGCTTCTGTTGCTTGCGACTGTCTGAAGCCCAGTTTTAGTCTTGTGCTGGTCCTGGCCTCAGCCATGTCTGTGGCGAGGCATTTGCAGGGGACTAACATTTCAGGGCATGGCAGGGACAGCTGTAAGCACAGGGTGATGGTCCAAGGAAACTCCTGTGCCTTTGTTGGGTGTCACAGTGGGACATTCTGCCTATGACCAGAATGGTTCAGGGCAGGGTCTCTTTTGCAGGGTGAGCCAGGTCACCAGGGGTAGATGTGGATGTGACTGGAGGTCATATGATGGGCTTCACAGTAGGTAAAAAGAAGTCCAAATCTGGTGAGTGTCAAAGTAAAGGAAAAAGCATGTGAGTTTAAGACACAATAGTAGGGAGCCGAGGCTTGTGGAGGACATTCAGGAACAATGATTTCCGAGTGTTAATGTAGGCCAGGATTGAAAGCATCTGATCTAGAGCCCCTCAGATCCCTGGAGGATGGTAAAGAAATGCTGAAGGCACAGGAAGCCTAGCAATTCTGCTGAAGTATTTCCCATGCTAAGGATTTCCCAACCAAACTTCCCATTTCAATTTTGATCAACAGTGATGGGAAAAACTCAGAGAAGCAAGTGGGAGCAAGATCTTCACAAGACCTATGAGTTGTGTCCAGTCTCTAGTGTTAAGAATCCCTTCCTCTTCATGCCTTCCTGCAGCCGAGATTATCTTTCTCACATTAGTGTGGCACAGTCCTTCTCTCTCCCTTTCTGTTTCCAACAGTAGCTGTAGCTGCCACCCAGCTGTGCTAATCCAGCTGTGCCTTGCAGTGCAGTCCTGGGCAGTGGGAGTCTGCAGCATAGTGCCACTGCTGTGGGTAAGCCTCTGAGCCAGGGACTGCCCTCCACACTGCTCTGCTAAGCAGAGCATCCACTGGCTGCAGAGTGGGCAGCTCTTCTCTCTTCTCCACAATTTATCCTGATGTGTCAGATAGCACCCCGAGCTACATCATCTCACACTCTTGGAGGGAAGTTAGCAATGGAGGTGTCTGTTTGGGGGACCTAGGTTCTAGTGTTTCCCAACAACTTGCTCTGAAGAGATAAACTGGAGTGCATTGTCACTAAAGTGATAAACCAAGAGGCTTTTGTAATTTAGCCTACGCACCTTGTCTGTGCCTGTCTGAGATATGGATACATTACAAGCATAAGCCAGGATTGTGCTTCTATGCTCATGGAATTTGCATGACATTCAGCTCTTGTGCAAAATATGTGCTTCAGAATCTAGTTTCATTTCTATGTGTTACATTTTTAGCCATGATGGGCAGGAAAAGAAATTGTTAGAAGTGTAACCAAGTGTAAATCTTTGTCATGCTGAGTTTGCAGGCAGGCTGGGAAAGACCTCTGAAGTGGATGAACTGTCTCGTTCATCTCAACAGGTTATTAACTTTGAAGCTTTCAGTCTAAAAGCATAAAAGCCAATGCTATTACTCCCTGCCTGTGTTAGCAGGAGGCTGTAGTGAACACAGCCTGAAATCATCCTTTTCATTGCTCAGAGAGCAGTCATGGTGTTAGGTCTATCTCCGTATTTCAGCTTTTGCCTTAAATTGTGGCCTTCTAAGCAGTTAATGCACTGTTTTCCATTCCAGCGTCCACCAAGCACAGAGCAGACCATCAGAAGAGAGCCCACTTTCCAACACAAAGCTTGTGTTTCCTCTATTAGGTGGTTAGCTGTACAGAAATTTCAGCAGCGGGACACTGAGGGGTAAAAGACACACACAGGGCTAAGGTAACCCTCTGGATTTTGCTGAGACAGACAAGGAGTGCTCACATCTTCAGGGCCAGTGAAGATGCAAACAGAGATAGTTTTCCTCATTGCCTCTTGGATGCTGCCGAGGTGCACACCTAACCAACCTGAGCACAGCAGCAGGAGAAGCAGGCATGCTGCAACAGGGACCTGACTCCAACCTGTAATGCAGAGGTTTCTCTAGAAATACTGCACTGATCCTCTCCCAAGCAGTTGTCATATTTCTCTGACAACATTTTATGATGCTGCAGTACAGTTCCTATATTCAGACCTTCAACACTTTGATCTTCAGATGGAACATGGTGGAGGAACTCAATGTTAGTCCATTCACAGGGATGCTGCTGTTTATATTCCTCATATAAGTCACCCCTCCCCACTCCCCAAATTTCAAGCCGCAAAGCTGCCATAGCATTTCTGATCGGTTCTTCTCACAGTGCCACAAGCTCCCAGATCTGTGCAGTAACGCTTTAACACCCTCTTTAGGAGCAGGGAGAGAGGGATCAGTGAAGGATAGCAGAAGGCAGGGGTCAGAGCAAGGCTGCACCCCGGAGAGGTGCTAAGGGGTATAAGGAGGCTATTAAAGATCAAGGTAGTGCACCTTGAGCAGAGTACATAAGATACAGGAGAGAAGCAGTGGGAAAGGAGAAGAGCCATCAGGGCACACATAGCTGGGGTTTGCTTAATATTTTGCTTTCCATCCCAACCACAGGTATAATTAAAAGCACAATTTGGTGCTGGCTTCCTTTTGCTCATTTTCTTTTTCTAGACCTGTTGCACAAGTTACACGTGCAAAGCATTTAAAATAACAAGGCACAAGAGCATCAAAGAGGCTCACGCATACAAGGGGTTGCAGAGGCTTTCAGCCGAGTGCTCCCCACATCCAGGAAGCCCCGAGCTACGGATTGGTCTGCTCTGTGTGTGAGGCCCCGAGCAGAGGCGGCTGTTGCAGACAGCTGGGGACTGGAATCAAGCTGCGATAGGCCCCCCCCTGTGCTTGCACTGCTGGAGACAGGAACAGCCTGCAAGGAGCAGGGTTTTCACAGGATGCTAGACCTCAAGGAGCTGCTGTGTTTTAGGGACTCTCTGTCTGTCGTTTATGTTGCGGGATTAGACCATGGTGGATAATCAACACACAGAGGAAAAATAGTCGTGCCGTGACTTATCAAACACACATGCAAAAACAACCAAGAAGTACTCCAGGCTTGACAGTGGAGTGGATGCTGTTGGAAATGTAGGCGCCTGGCTAAGAAAGCACATGGGCACAAAGGGGCAATGCTGACTGCTGACTAATTACAGTGCAAGAACCACATGCAGGGGACAAGGCAGCAGAGCTGCTCAGAGTCTGAGGCAATGATCTGCTTCCCCTGCTTTTTGATTCACAAGCCACAAAGACTGCAGGCATGATTCAAGTCATGGTGATAACTATCACCACAGGAAAGCTGCAAAGGTTCTTGCTACATGAGAAGCTATTGGTGATGATGGCATTAGTCAAACCAAGGCCAACCTCAGAGTTCCTGTAGGGCTCACCATCCTGCCTTCAGTGCTCCCAGCCAGCAGTGAAGACACTGACTAAAATTTATGGAAAGGAGCAGGTGAGGAAATGACATGCACTGTTGCTAAACAAATAGCTTTTTTTTTCTTCTGCATCTGGCAATGACATGATTTCTTAACAGAGGAGCATAGCGCCTTTATTCCTCATTCAAACAATTGTGGAGCCATTCCCAGTGACTTGTAACAGCTGAACTCAGGCCTGATCAAATAATTTGCTTATCAGAGACATTAACTTTTCTACTTACTGAGTACAATCCTGCTATGGACCGCATTACAGCAGTCTTTCTCTGGATCCTAGCATCCAGGAACTTGAGAGCAAACAAATTTTTTTTTTCTATTTGTTTCAGAAAAAGACTGTATCAGAATTTAGCATGTTGGGACTTTCATTTATTTTAGTTTTACTCTAAGGAATGTTCCTGATGAGAGTAAATTTCAGATCTTGATGTCAGGAATTGCTCTCCCAGGGGTTACACTGTAAAGTGGGGGCAGCAGCAGCATTTCACCCTTTTGGCTATTAACAGCAACTGCGTGGTCTAGCCCCGTGCTGAGCAGCAGATCAGGGAGTATCTCATGGGCAGCACAGGTTAGGACAAGGCTTTTCAACAAAAAGCAAAACCCACTCAAAAGAAAAAAATCATGTAAAAGCCAATGTGTTCTCGCTTCCTTGCCCACTCCCCCTCCCTTCAGCTTTCATGTCATTGGCTCAGTTAATTAAAATTGCAGTAATAGGGAGACTGGATGGTTTAGCAGATTGGTAATGGGATATACAGCCTTTCACCTCTAGGTCAGTGGTTCGATTGCGGCCCAAGTTGGTAGTGACCAAAAGTTATTAGCATCGAATGGCTGCTCGGTGACCTCTGTGAGACGTGTGGGTGATTTCAGTGCTCTCTCTCCCAGGCAGGTGTCCATCTGGCAGGAACTGCTTCTGTGGCTGGCACTAATTGGCACCCTCGCAGGCAATCCCAGCAGTGTTGGAGATGGCCTGGGCACAGAAGTGGCATCAGTCCTCTTCATGGTGGTCCTGTCCCCTGGGCTGCTGTGGAGCTGCTTGCCTTGCTCGTGCCTTGCTGTGTGGATAGAGACACAGTACTGCTGCCCAGGCTGCCTAGGGATTACCTCTGTTTTACCTCTGTTCAGCAGCAGAGTGAGTGTGAGTTGAACCGATATGATATTTGAAACAAACAGATTGTGGGGAATGGTTGGTATTTGCTTCTCAGCTTTTACTAAGGGCAAGTAAGTTGGGGCGGTACACCCACTTTCCTCCATATTAGAAAAGGCAGCTGTGTAAGTGTGAGGCAGAAGATAGGGTAGCACAGGTGACATCAATGACAGGTGAAAACAAGGTGGCTGCAAGCCAGCAGGACCTGCCAGCATCCAAAACAGCCATTACAATACTTGATTCACTTTGGGGAGGGCACAATGCTCTGCAAAGACAGGGCTGGCCTGGGCAGCCCATGCTGAAGAATAGCAGACACAAAGATTTACAAGCTATTGCCATTCAGAGTTCCACAGCCCCTTGGGAGAAAGGGAGAACAGAGACGGGGTGGTCAAGCATGCCAAATTCAGCTCTCTCAGTTTTCTGACCAAATTGTTATTATCTAATTAATCTGTCATTTAAAATATTGGTATGGCCAAGGCTTCTGTGGGTGTGAGTCAGCAGAGCTGCTTCGGGCCGACTACACCAGCTGGCAGTTTTCCTCTCAATATTGGTGACTCTTGCAGTAGTCAGGAAAAACGCAATCCGTGTTTCTGTTTTTCATAGTTGCGGCATGACAGCTGAGAGAGGGAGGAGAAGAGAAGTGTTTTCTCCAGCTTCCCTCAGCACAGTATTTGAGTTCCTTGCTTTCTGGCCATTTCAATCCCCACAACTCGCTAACAAAAGACTTCTTCAACAGACATGACATGCAAAATTACGCAGGAAATACAGGCTGGCATAAGTTTTCTGAGTCTTCTTGCCCCTTAGTTGTCTGGGAAAAGCCTTTTCCAATGTCATCAGGAGTCCTGTGAAGCAGTTGTTTCAATATAGAACCACAAACCTTTGGTAGTTTGATAGTAGTTTAGTTGTCGCAGTGCCTGCAGAACCATATCTGGTCATGCTCAGAGGTGACCTTACCCAGCAGCGTCTGCTAAGCAGTTTACTGAGAAGGCAGTATTTTTGGCTTTCTGTGTCCAGGAGGCTCTGCCAAAGCCCTGCCAAGGCAACAAACTTGCTTAGGAATTTGGCTCTCTCCCCCAGCACACATGTTGTTACTTGCAAACAAGTGGAAATGTTTCCTTTTAATGTTCTTGCTCAGCTCCTTGAGGTCACTGCAGAGTCTGAGTCTGTCCTCTTCCTTCCCCACAGTTTTTAGGGCCTCAGCTCAGACTGCTGGTCTTTGATTCTACAAACAATGCCATCTGCTGTCACGTTTTATAGCTCCTCCAGTGGTCTGTTTTCCCTTCAAAAGACGATCCAACACAGTGGGTTGCCTGACAGACTCCGTGTCCTTCCACCGCCTCACCGGTGAGTCTGTGTCCTAAAGCAATCCCGTTCTTGAGAGCTTGCCAGACAACTGGTAGCCACTAGGCCACCAGCATAGCTGCTTTGTCTAACAGCAATGAGAGGTGGCATGTTCCTGCAAGCTCTTATTTCAATCAGTGATTGTCCCAGTTTGTGCTTCTGTAAGTGTGGGATTTGTTCCTCGCCGGGGACAAATGGTCTCACCTTGAACCTTTAACTACAGTGCCTCGTTATCACTTTTCCATTGTAGAAATTCAGTTGTTACTTCGTTTGCATCCCTGAGTGTTATTCCAAGGTATTTTTTTAACCATCTGTATTTCGCTTTTGCAGTTTCATCCTTTCCCATGTGGTTTCAAAACCAGTTTTTCTCCACCACTTGGAACTCTGACTGTAACTCATGCCCTTCCTTTGCTAGTACATCTTAGTGGAAGGTTTGCAAATAAATGGGCATTTCACATTCCTAACTTAGATGCCACATCAGTGACTTTGTTCCTTGTTTGGCATGAGTTTTCTGCTCCCTTTTCAATTTCTCTAGAATGTTTTCTTCTATGTTCATCTGTGGAGTTGATGGTCGTCTGTTGCAATTCATCTGTTTCTGCTCCTTGGCATAAAATCCTTGCCTCTTTGAGTCTTGGGTCGATGTCCCTGAAAAGTCTTTCAAGGCCTCTCTATTGCTGAACTCCAAAACTATTTGCTTTTTCACGACTGACTCGTGTTCCAGATTCACAAAAAGAACTTTTTGATTTGAGGCCAAGGAAACACTGACTCAATTTCTTTTCTATCTTGAGACCTTACTTGAAAAAAATACATTCCAGTTCTCACTGCGATCTACAACTGTATTGTAGTCATTACAGGCCTGAAGAATCTTACAACATCTTAAAATACACAGGTTTAAATACACACCACACACAATGGTGAAGGAGGATAATATTTTCTGTTTAAAGAAGTTAAAACTGAGCTATTATTTGCCAGTGCAGAGCTTCAGCTATCCACAAGGACTTCCTGGCAGTACACAAAGGACTCTGCATGCAGTTTTCTCTATAGTGAGCATGTTAGTGGTGTAGTGACCATGCATCCAATATTACCATATTGAGATCCTTTTTTCTTCCCCTCAGAGATCAGTCATTCTACTAAGCTTCAATTTTATTTTAATACTTCAGCCTACATATGACGTACATTGCTGAAGAACAACCTATAAATGGTACACATTGCTTAAAACAACCTACCTACATATGATGTGCATTGCTTAAGAATTATGGAGTCAATTGCCAAAATTAGGCAAAGTTCACAAATTAGTAGAGTAAGAAATATTTCTCTCACCTTTCAAAAATGGAAGCCAAAATTTTCCGAAAGGTGGTGTATTAATCTTTGGTGTTAGCGGGTTAAAAAACCGCTAAACAACGGAAACCCATAAAGATTTCCAAATTTCTTAGGCCAACAGGTCATTATAACTCTTCAGTGATAAGGGACTACTCTGCCCACTTGTCATCAAACTTTTACTTGACTATTTCTTGATCCAAAACATTGCAGAATATTGTATTTCCATAGACAATATACCATGTACTCACTGTTCCTTGGTGATCCATAAATGCCAGTGTGGGAAGCAGTGATTTGTGCACAAAGTTAGACCAAAAACCACATAACTATGGCAAGCTTGAAAAATCCCCCTGTGTTCTTCCTAGAAATCTGTCCAATAGAGATGCAGCTCAGATGTAATTAGTCACTTTTCCTTCATTTTGTTTAAATACATCTTACTTTGTGGTTACTTTGTCTAGCCTTCAGGTTCTATTACAAGCCCTTCAGTCAAGAGCTTTTCTGGCGCTGTACAACACTGAGCACAATGTGATGTTGATTGATGAGCACATCAGTAACAGGGAATGCTGGCAAATTTCTGCTGTCTGTGTTACAGCCCCACGAGCCTATTATATTTGTGTCAAACAAAGATTTATGTTTGCTTGAACCCAATGTTTTTTCATCCATGCTTAATGCTTCTCAGGGTTGGACTCCCTACTGGAAGCTGTGGAAGGTACATGCCTGACATGACCAGGGCAGTGGTGTTTCACAGTTTTTTCTAAGCAGTCTTGGGGAGGCTAAGGGAGGGATCCTGTACTCCATTTTCACAAGTTTTATGTACCTTAAAATAAGACGTTTGTTGTAGCGTTGCCTATTATACACAAGTGTTTAGTGGACGACCACTCAATGTACCTGTACCCCCTCCCCCCCAAGAAACAAAGAAAGAAAAAAAAAGAGAATAAATAAAATATTTTCCTTCATGATATTTAAGAATATCATCCCACCAAGCCACAATACAGGTGTTTCCACCTGTACAGTCTTATTTAGGGAGTACAAATATTTTAAACATGACACACTCCTTCAAAACCAGGCAAATTGCAGTATTCTGTATTTTTGTAGTCTGCAAGAGAACTGGAAAAAAACCCCACTTAATGCAAATACGATTTTTAGCATCCATTTTGAAGAAAAGCTATCTTGTTAAAGTATCATGATTAGCAGCAAAATCAGTGTAAATCACCAAAAAGTTACATAATGAATGTAGAGATGATCAAACTTGATATTATTGATATTGCAAAGTTAATGAATGTGCAGAAATGATATTTCAAAAAGTCTTCTCAGGTTTTTTTGATGCATCATAATGAAATAAAATAGGATTGGGCCATTTTTAAAATATATTTTTTTAAATCGCCTTCAACCCAAAAACTTTCATAATTTGGAAATTGCCCAACAACTCCAAATTCATGTGAATCCAGGGGCATAGGATTCCCTGGTCCTGGTTCTGTCTCACTGTGGCGTGCCTGCAACTGGTTTGTTTTCCCTCTACACTGCACAGTGAACTGAAGGCCAGGCTGAATTTCCACATTTGCAAAGACCGAGGAAAATAAAAAGCAAATATTTCTAAATCCAAATTTATTTAAACTCATTCATAGAAGTGGAAATCCTGGTAACCACTAATACTCAGAAGGGAAAGGGTCAACTAACGTCAAGTATAGGTAGTATACAATTAAGCTAGTGTTTCTATAAAGAAAAATATTATTTTAAGTATGTTTTCTGCCAACTGGTGGTAACACACAACAGAAGTGGTCACTTAGCTGAGTCTTCTGTTCTGCCTGAGCTACTCCTCTGTGTCTCTGACCTAGTTACTCTTTCATCCAGGGCTTGAAACAAAAATTAGCCTCAAAGATTTTCTGTCTGTAGACACATCTAGCAAAACATTTCATCATTTCCTACTAGCTGTTCTTTGCGTTCCTGTGGGAAAACTGGAAAAATCCTCTTGCACCCAGAGTTGTGTTGACGTTAACCAAAGGTTAATTTGTGCCACAGTTGGAATCCACTGGATAGCTCAGTGCCCACTCCCTCCTACAGCTCCCCATTCTCAGCAGCATCAATGCAGCTCTGCTAATCAGTAAAAACATACCATCCTCCTTTGACTGCACAGAGACTCTTGGTGCCAAAATACACTTTCGTGTACCCTAGAATTCCAGTAACTCCATTGGCATAGTGAAATTGCGCTGTAGAAAATGAGAGCAGAGCCTGGCCCCTGGCTGAGGTCTCATATTGGGGCAGACGACAGCTGTGGGGTTTGGAGCATCAGGTTACTCAGAGGCCGAGCTGAAAGCTGAGACAGACAAAGTACTGACTGCGATTTCTGAATTTCAGTTTTTCATAGTAAACATAGACACCTGCAAAACAACACAGTCTACACACACTGGTAATAACCTCTCAGCAAGTTACATTACTAAGATTTTAGATATGTCTTCAGAGGAAAGATGGAATAATAATCATGATCTTATGCAGGAAACAAAGCATGTAACAGGATGGATACATTACTACCCAAAAGGGGTGTCATTCACCTTTTTCCACTTTTTTTTCCTTCAAAATTGGAAGCAAACTGAATAGCAAAAGCCCTGATATCAAACAACAGAATTTTTACACCAAAAGTAAAAAAAAAAAAGTCTTTGTGTGCATTGTTCCTTAACATGCTGGATGGAATTTGTGACACTTGGGAGAAAGAAATAATGTTGAGTTCATCACAGTTTTGAATCTGGCTGCCTGATGAAAGGAAACATGTATGAACCTTTGATATTTTACCTTTATTTCTTTAAATATTTAGTTAAGTATGCTAGCTTCAAATACTAAGCCAGCATTTACAAAGAGATATTTGGGAGTGTCAAATCACTGTGAATAAAAAAAATAAACACTGTAATATAAACATTGTAACACTTGTAGCTTACTTATTTCAATAAACATTGTTCAATAAGTAACTGAACTTCCATTAAAAATGGAAGAAGAAATAAAAGTTGGTCCTTCCTAGGATGAAAACATTGCAAGATATGGTTCTCAGGGAGTCATTAACTCAGTCTGTTTTGTAGTTTATATTATTTATGATTTGCTAAGAGTAAATAGATTTTTCATTTTAAGAAACTTGAGTTAAATTAATTGAGTCCAGACCACCTGGATTTTCAGCAAATTGAAGTCCACCACAGGTGCAGATTTAATTCTTATAGACCAGTCCTGCCTAAATTCAAACACGGATTAACATATCCCAGGCTTTATAGCAACATCTATTGTGGACTGGATAGATACCTCCTATTTTAAAGTACAGTAACCCCACACCCATCTCATATTCCTAAACCATCTTCCTACATCAGTAACATGTATCTCATAAATTATTTTTTGGGTCTGAGTGGTATCACATAATTGCAAAATCAGGGCTGTTTATGCTGTTGCTTATTAAAAGTATAGTTAAGATCTCAGGCATATAGACCTGTCTGTTGGGTCTGCTTGTTTATTTTTAACAATTGTCCTTTTAGTATGTATCTGCTTTTATGCAAGCCCCTTTATGGAAGGTTAGCTATCACAACAAGTGGTTTCCTGTTTTAAAATATGAGCAGGTTGCCTCATCATTGTGCTAATCTTCCATTGCAATGGGTACTTGTAAGCCTGCTGGGAATGCTGCAGGAAGGACAAGTAAGGATCCGAGTTATCTGTACCATTTTCCCGTACAACAAACTACTACACAACAATCAAATACAGGACTGGGAGATGGGCAGAAGCACGGGACAAAGAAGATGAAGAACAGATGATGGGTGCTAAAGCAGTTTCAAAATGAAGCTGAAGCACAAACCAGAATGTTTCTTAGCCTGTATAACATAAAAATGACTGTTAAGACCCTTGCAGATCTTTGCTTCCAAATCTTTTAAATACCTGACACTTGGAATAAACCAGTTTGTGTCAAAGATGATGGTTTTAGGAGGATTTTTTGGAAAAAATTGTTTTAGAGAGGTAGTTTTATGTGTGCCTATGTAATTTCTGGCTGAGTTGGTTTAGCACAGTCATGAGAGAAGGCGAATACCACTAGAAATCATCCAAATCAGAGGTTATATTAATAGCAGGACAGTAATAAAAGAGAACCAAGAAGGCCACGTGAGACCACTGAAGCACGATTGTAGATTTAGACTAATTTTTAACTCCTTTTTACACTTGTTAAAATTGAGCACTCATAGAAAATACTGCCATATCATGAGATATCCACCTCCAACTGGATATCTGGTTTGATTTAAAGAGTTAAATAATGATCCTCTGCCATATGTTGAGTATAACGTGAGGTTTTTAGCAAAGTATGTCTTAGATTAAACCTACGGGATATGCCACAGCACCCTTGAGTTGTTTCTCTGAAGAGAAACAGCATTGCTTCTGCTTGACAGTTGAGAGGACTTTCCCTTCAGGCTAAATGAGACAACAAATTAGGGGTGGGCCCTTCGGTGTGGTCTTTTGCAAATGGAAGGTACTGCACTGCCTAACCAGGGAGGTTTCTGACTAGGGAGGTGTAGCAAGATGAGACAAAAACCAGTTGAAAGAACTGAATTCAGTCATACAGATGCAGCTGCAGACTGTTCCACTCCTGTGGGAAAGGGGAGTCTAGGCACATCCTGAAACGTGCATATCAAAGAAGAGGAACTGCTAACATGTATGTACATATGTACATCACACATGGCAAATGAAATACCTATGAAAAGAATACTTCTGTAATAATTATGCTGAGTACTGCTTGGGATTTGAAATTTTTATGCAGCAATTAACAAGTAACAATTGTTTCAAATATTAGAAAACCCCAATAAATTACTACGGTTTCTTAGAAAGCCATTATACTGACAATTTTGAAAAAACTTGTGAATTCCTCTTTTGGTTGTAATGACTCCAAAGGAAAGATTACTTGCATGTTTCATGTTATTTTCTATATTTTGAAAACTGATTAACTTCTATTACTCCAAATAGCATAATATATATTTACTGTACACGTCTGGAACACATCTCGCTGTTGCTCATTTCTAATGTGGTGCCAAGGTACAATTACCTAAAAATGTTTGTTTTAATTAATTCAAATACATTTTCTGACAGTCTTAGCTAGCTGAATTATTTCTCTTGAGTGATTTCAAGTGACTGAAGTGAAACCCACTGGCAAGAGTAGGGCAGATCCAGTGCAATCTTCCTGTCTTTGTCATCCAAAAAAGGCTCCTCTCATGACTTCAGTTTGTTTTAATGAGAAATTTATGGATCATTCCTTTCCCACTTTCTGCATGCAAGCATGAACATTGCTGTAATCTGGAGCCATCTCGTTATACCAGCAGTGAGTAGCAGTTGTTGTCAAGGGCACTTCGATTGAGCAGAGGCGTGATGGGTCTAGAATACTACAAGCTAGATGCATTAGTGCATCTAAACGTAAGGCAACATCAGAGGTCACTGAGAGGGCACTAAAACAGATTCATGGCATCCTGAGCAGTACAGCCTCACTCTCAGAATAGCTGTGACAGCAGAGATATATGAAGTGTGTCTGTGTCAATTAAAGAAGATAATATGTGTGGCACTGGAGGTGGAGGCTGAGTGAAGCTATTTTTTCATGCATATGCATTACTGTAAAAAGAACTACCTCCAAAATGTCTCTATACACTCTTCATTTCACATTGTAACACGCAAGGGCAACCGACTTCTGCAGCTGTAAATTTTGATGGCAAAATTGTGGAGGATACAAAAGACAGGCAAAAAAGCATTTTAAAACATCACCCTTCTGCTGAAATTGTCCATTTAAAATGCACTCAATAACCAAAACAAAAAGGTTTCAAGCCTTTTTGTGGTTATCAGAGGACTACTGACACATTAGAGATGAAATACCATCTGCAATTCTGTTTCTAAGAGCATCTTGTTGCTTCAGGTTATCCAAGGATAGCAAACAGCTCAGCATGTGATGCTACATAAAGTGACACAAGATGCCCTCATCACACTGGACAAAAAGCACAAAGAAACCAGGTTTTATTGTTTGATTGTTTGTTTTTAAAGTGAGTGAAAAAATGATAGGTTCTAAAGATGACTCAGAAAACTCATATCCTTTTATGAACCCTTCTTTTCCTTTTTCTTACCCTCCAGCTCCTAACTGTTTCTCTACAATGAACAGAAACTGGTAGCCTGTTTCAGGCAGCATAAATAACTGATGGAGTGAAGATTAGAATGGATTTTCACAAGTCAAGGCTAAAATGTGTAAAAAAAAAAAAAAAGGAAGGTAAAATATTAGCTATTATTCCCAATTCAGAGGAAGGCAGTCCTTTACTAAAACAGACACTAATTGCTTGAGATTGCATCAATAATCATAATCACACCAATGCCACTATTACTAAGACGTCATAAGGCACCACATTTGCTGTGTATCACAACTGTGCATTCTATTTGATAGGCAAGTCAAAGACAACATCCGTATCTTGAAGAACTTAAAATCCTGTGGAGGGTGGGGAAGTCCTGCTATCCATTATTTCCAGATGAAGTCATTACAGAGTCATGTATCAGGCACTCTATATAGATCCTAGGAGGTACTTGGATGTGAAATGATGGCATCATTTGTTTGTTTTGTTAGGCCTTCACAATCTTTGAGAGCTTTCTTCTTTTTTGGGTTTTTTTTTTTTAAGTTTCTGTGTCCGAAGAGGAGAGCAGAAAATTGTTTATTAGTTTGCTTGATGAATTGTGTGTTTACAGGGAGGCTTAGAGGAAACTCTGGAGGTAAAGAGCAGATGGAAGATACGGAGTGATGGGAAACCTGACTAGGAGAGAGACAGAGGAGGGTGCAGTGGAATGTCCAGAGTCCAGAGACTGACTGGCACAGGAGATGAAATGCAACAAGAAAAAAAGCACCCAGAAGTGATTAAGGATGGAACATGGATAAGACATGAAATTAGGATTTGATGTGAAAGGACAAAGAAACTTACTGACAGAAGATGGAGAGAGCTGACCAGAGAAGGAGCATCTGGTTCCAGGTGAAACAGATGAAAAGACTGGAGAGTTATAAAGCAAGAGGCCTGGTAACTGTGAGTTGTAAAGGAGTGAAGTAATAAGGCTTTGGGGCTGGGAGAATAAAATTTATAATGAATACGGAAAGGGAGCAATAGGTCCCAGGGGATATGTGTAAAGAGAGGGCAACAAAGCCAGTGGCATCATAGTAACAGCAATAGGCAGCAGGATGAAGGCAAAATATGAAGAGAGGAAAGGGACAGGGACAGGACACAGAATGAAAGGGAAAAGACCAGAAGGACATTGTTGTGGCCCTCAAGTCTGTTGTCAGTGTAGTCTGAAATGAAGGTTGCAGTCAGCAAGAAGATAGTGGCTACCCGCCACCTGAAGCAAGCCACTGACCCAGGTGGGCACTCAGGCTCTCAAGGGATGAAGATTAAGCAAATGTACATATGAGATTCACAAAAGAGAAGAGACTTAATAACAGATCCTCTAAGTATGTCAGGCAGAAGAGCTGAACACATCTCACCCCCCACACTTTGAATTTTTGGGGAGGACAATCAATCCTTTAGGAGCAGGCAGATGGAAGGGAAGAGAGAAGTAGTCCCTTTTTTTGGCTGTACCCTCAGCCCAGCAGATGGAAACTTCCAGGAATAAAGGAGATAGACAGAGGGGATTCCACATAATATCCTGTGTCTGTGATATATGTTGGAATATCTGTGAAGTGTGTTGATGAAAGATATCGGCAGAGACAAACATGTCACTGTGTAAGAAGGTGAAAACATTTTCCTACGAGCATCCAGAAGGACACACTTGAGAGTATTTGAGATGATAGCCACACTGACTGCAGGACATCTCAATTTTAGGTTATCTGCTGCTGGACAAAGACATATGATAAAAATTAAAAGTTCAGAAAGACATTCTACCATAGTCTGTCAAAACCAATGCCACCTAAGAATATCAGTGCTGATAACAAGAATATAAATTCACTATCAGCTTGTCATCATAATTTTTGAGTGCCTTGAATATACACATCAAATCAGCACATAGAATTAGCAACAGAAAGAAACTATTGTGATGCTGAGGAACTCTTTCACTTATTTATGCCTATTGCATTATGGAATTACTTCCTTTTTAAGTAGTACAAAGTGAGGTTTTTGTAGTAGTACTGTGAGTTTTTTTCCTACAGATGAAAGCAAATATGTATGTGCCATGTACTGTTATTATACTTCTCAGAAATGGACCACTGCCTTTCTTTCCTTGAAAGCAAAACTATTTCTGAAGAGGATGGTCCTATTTTTTTTTTTAAGAACGTGCAAATATTTAGTTAGTCATTTTAGTTTTAACACTTGTCTCTAAGGAAGGCGAATGTGGGTACGTTACAAAACTTAAGACAGTCAGACATAAATAAACCTATGAACAGGATCCCTTTACAGTTCATAAACCTCTGGCTCGCTCCCCCTTTTATGTAAAGGGTCAAGCATAGTATAATTAATATCCTATGCCATAAATCTCACTAGACCACAAGAGGGAGCAGCTTTCAGAGGTGCAGGCAGACTGGCAAAGAGGAAAAAAACTCCAACTAACAAAAATAACCATACAGCAGATGCGCTATCTCAGAAAAGAAAAAAAAAAGTAGTGGCACTCTCCCAGCCAGCTGGACGGTATTTCAAATTTTGTAGCACATAACCAGCAGGCTCAGCGTTCAGGCTGAAGTAGACAACAGGTAGATATTTGCTCTTCACAAATGACTCAATTTAACAGATAATCCCGTGTTCATTTTCAAACCTTCTCCTGGACTGATCTGAACACTTTCTCCCAGTGGAAAATGGAAGTTGCAGCCTTAACACCTCAAGCTGGATGTGCGTGGGGTCACACCTCTGAAAAAGAAGTACTCCTTTGGAGAATAATGCCAAGTAAAAACAATGCTATAAGAAATATTTCACTTAAAAAGATTCAGGCTGTATTTCCATCCGCTTTATTTCAGCACCTTCTATAGAACCTGTACTTTGGGGTTGGTTTTCCTCTTTTTTGTTTAAGGAAAAGCTCCAGGAACAAATACAACATGCCTCACTGATTTTCTCTAATCTTGGTGAATAAATCTGTTCACTTAAGCAAATTGCTGTGAATTCAAGCCTATTGCAATGGATCTCATCTCTTGTAAGAGCCATTAACACAGAAAGCTGGATTTTCTGCATCAGGTGAATCTGCGTGCCCAGGCAGACCGTTGTCCCCTTCACTCTGCTGCACAATCACATGGTGAAGCAATATTTCTGGGTCAGAGAGGTAAAGGCATTATGTTGTGCAGCACCTTGAGAGCCACAGACTTAACAAGTGGAAGCACATATTGGTCTCCCCTCATATCTTTACTGGCTCAGACAGTTCTAATGGGATGGAGTTACAACACTTATTAGTCCTAATTTGGTTAATAATGTGGTTTCAGGTAGAATTGCTCCTCTTTCTGAACTTCAGCTTTCTTCATAAAACATGAAAACATCAACAGAAATGCTTTTTCCCCCTTGATTACCCATAAAGCACAGGAAAGATTCTGTATTACATTGGTATTTTTAATAAATGTCACATCATTGCATTTGGAAACAGTGCGACCACATGTCAGACTGATGTCCCTGCATCCTGCATGGCTGTAATGTCTGATTTCACATTGGGTCACACCCATCCACTGTCAGTGTGCACAGGGGCACTGTGCTTGCCTGTGATCCCTGATTCCTATGAAAAAAGACACTAAGTGGCAGAAGTACCCCCTATACACTGGCATCCCACTCTTATAAGCAATTCTTACTGTAACATCTGAAAGAAACACAAAAGCCTGGGCAGTACAGATGCAGCCAAAGAACACTGATTCAGGTGAAGGATTCAAGCTCACATTAGGTATTAAATGCAATGGCAGCATCTAAAGACTCAGTTATAATTTTCTGAAGCCCCTGTGGTCAATTTATAGAATAAGAAGAACAAGGATAGAGAGGACAAAGGTGTAAGACTGAGGTTTATGGTCCCTTTGGGCACCCCTTCTCACTTCCTATACACACCATAGGAAAGGTTTGTTATGTAAGAGAAATGCTTTCCTGGTGGGAAATGCTGGGGACAGCAACGTTGAAGGTATGCAGATGCATGACTCCCAGCTACATGCAGCAGGGATTCGCAACTACTGCCCCTTTTCTGGAAGAAGACAGTGAGGCTTCTTTGCTACAGTATTTCAATGAGGAACGTCTTTCCTTGTGCCCTGTTGCATGCACAACCAGACTTAACTCAATGGTCCCAAGAGCAAGAGCTTACCTGAAGACAGAGACCAGCTTTCAAATTCTCTTTTGGCTTGATTCAGAGCAAGGAGTTGGATTCAGGTCTCCCATTCCCCAGGCTATCCCCAGATGAGCCTTTCTTCTCTTTAAGCTTCCTAATTCCCTTCGTATAAATAATTAAGTGTTCAGTGAGCCACACGGGGGAATGGGAAATGTAAGGGAGGGATTCTCCAGCCTGCTAGTTAGCATGCTCATCTGGGAAGTGGGCAAGTCAGGTTCAAACCACTGCTGCAACAACTAGTTAATTATTCATCGAGAACAGCTTCAATGAGAGTGAGGCAGCGCAATTATCCAACAGATTGGCAGTGGATCTACTCTCCTAGGATGTGGGAGATCTTAGTTCAATCCCCACTCCAAAGCAAGGTGAGGTAAGTTTTGGGAATGGCCTGCTACTTAGAATTGTCTCTGAGAATGCTCAGTTGATCAGAGCATGGTGTTAATAACACCAGGGTTGTGGATTCAATGCCTGTATGGACCGTTCACTTGAGAATGAGATTGATCTTTTTAAGTGCCTTCTAACTTAGAATATTCTGTGATCTGGAAATAAAGTTAGTGCTAACAATTTGGCTGTTAGGTGAAGCGCATGCATACAGGTAATTCTGGTAAACTCCAAATTCTCCTCCCCTTACTGCACATGCTGCCCTAACATGAAAACACATCTGTTAAGGGTAAGCTTCATTTGTTGTATAAAAATATTTTGTACATCAAGTAAATAATCTGTATTTCCTTTACAATAGTGGGGAAAAAGAAGATCATTTTCTGAATGAAATTCATCTCACTAACCTAAAATCAGTGAAATAACATCTTCTCCAGAAGCTTTAGTTGACCATATAGGAGTCTAGATGTCCAGTTTGGATGCAGATGTCTGTCTCGGAGGCATTCAAAGTCAGCTTAGAGGAGACCCACTCAGGTTCCCATGATGCATCTCGTGTCGTGATGCAGCCAGTCATGCATCAGTGGGAGTGCCCTGATGCACAGCACTAAAGCAGCAGCAGAACCTCCCCTGGGGCCGTGAGAGCCCCAGGCCTCACTAAGTGGCACATGCTCTCCTTCCAGATCTCTCTCCATTAGTCATCTAAAATTGCCCCTTCTCTTTGCTGCCTTACTTACTTTGGTTGAAATACGCAGCACAATAGCTGCCACTTCCTAGGGCTTAAACACACTGCTCTAAAACATTGTCAGCCTGCAAGAAGTCAGTATAACTTTGCGGCATGTGATTTGGTTTTGGTTTTAATCAGTTTACAAATTCTAAACACTGGGATATCCTAGTTCATATGGGAATGTCAGTAATGGAAGAGCACAGCTCCTCCTTGGTGCTGTACTAAAAATGCCAGTAGAATCAATGAGTGATAGTGTGCACATCCCACTGACACAGGCAGGGTTCTGATCCACCCAGTATGCTTGTCAGAGCCCTCTCTGAGACTAGCTCAATGCCCTCCAGATGGGGAAGCCACAAGTGAGTAGAATGAAATATTTTTTTAGGTTGTTTTCACATTAAACAAGTAATAAAGTTACATGACTGTAGCCTACATCATGCCTTTAAATGTGAAATTAGAATGTCATTGTCACCTCTCAGCAGATGGGGCAAGGAGTTCCTCCTCACAGTAAAATTTCCTAGGGAAGCATGCTAGGGAGAACATTTTGGCAGAAAAGCCCCTGTAGGATAATGTCAACCAAATGTGGAGGTATTACTGGGTGAGAAACAGTGGAGGTCCATGAGTCTCACCAGTGAGATTATGGGTGTAGTACCTAGATAAGAAAACACATGGGTTTTGTGTTGTTGTTCTGGCTGACCTCCAAGAGACAGTTCACATGGAGCTGGAGGCGCTAATGGGAAGGAGTTGGAAAGGTTACTTTGCCATGTAAAAACACTCTTTGGAAATACTCAAATCCAAGAAAATCCACAAAAACACCACTTCAGTAGCTGAAAAGTTTTTTTGAGCTTTGAGTTATTGCATACCAACTTATACAGCAAAAACTTGTCCATGTCCAGTTGCCAGTGTGCATAGAGTCTCATGGTTCTGGCTATAGGAGGGCTACACAGTGGCTATGCAGGCTGTATGCTTCTGCAGCAGCGGTTATGACACTTCTCTGCACCAAAGTCTGAGAATTGGGCCTCTCTCTTCACAGACAGCACATGAGTATCTAATTCTATGTTTTGATGAACAGATTTGAAGGTTACACAGCTTTGGTGGTTATGTTTTAAAGAGCAGGACCCTGGCCCGGTTTGGGACAAATCCCAAGTAATGAAAGTGCTGTGCTCCAGCAAGGAACAGCAGCTTAGACATGGCTTTGCTCCACACTAGATGCTGGTGGCCTCTCTGTAAGGACCTCCTCAGCATGTGTGTGTCATCGTGGCTCAGCTCCCTGCAATGCCTCACTCTTTACAGACACAGGGCCTCGACTTTCACTGGGGGTCTCTGATTCACACTGCTGGGGAAACAAGATTCAGGAACCATGAAAAAAATGCCTTGCCTTGCTATGCCTTGCCCTGCCTTTGGTGATTTCTCTTCATCCGTGCCATGCAAAAAGTCATGGAACACATCTGTGTCTCTGATGGCCCATGCATACACTTAGGATCCCACAGAGCAGTGCACGCTCCCTCAGCCACTAACATACAAAGGGATGTCATGGCAACTTTAGCTCCTTCTTTTGTACACGTTTCTTCCTTTAAAAATGGTACACACAGTAGAAAGGCACAATACACACGTTTTGGGTTTTGGTTTTTTGGTTTTTTTTTTTTGCTTTGGAGCTGGATAATATAAGCTGTTCAGCAGATGTGTTCAGGAAACAGTTTGCAACTTTGCTTAACCTAAAATTTATGAACATAGCTGCACAATTTTAGTACCAATAAATAGTTAACATGAAAATGAACTACACAAAGGCAGGAATATGTGTACTTGATTTACAAAACTAGTACACATCTCTTCTCCTATTTGAAGCTGAACACATTCAATTATCAGTGTAATTACAGGGCAATTCTCCTCTTCCACATCATGCAATTTTATTTTAGATCTGAACAATACACATGTATGGTTTGTCTGGTTTTTAATAGCTACCATATTGTTCATTCATTCTGTTAGTTGTATAACTTAATTTAAAATTCCTCATCTCTGCATGGTTCTCAAGTTTGGGGTTTTTTTAAGTTTTCCTCTTGAAGGGAATTGTTACTCATTGGTAGTAATTGTATTAGTTTAAACTCAGACCTGTTTTCCAACTCTTGTTCTTCAAGCAGGTAGGGATTGCCTCTAAAAGCATCTTTATATAATTGAAGTCCTACATTGAGTGCAAGAAGATGGAATTTTGCATGGCATGATATTACCATTATGTTACGTTGTTCACAGTGCTTTATTCCATTCACTCCATTCCTTGCCTTCAAAATGCAGGGAGGTGGTGTCTGTGCTTCCCAGCTGTGCTCTGAAGACATCCTCTCTCAGACCTACTTTTGGCTAGATTCATAAGTGATATCATCCCAAAACACCCACCCTCAAACATCATTAAATAATGTTTGTCCAGGGCATCTTACCAGCTTCTCTCTCACAAATTCTTCCTGCAGTTACCCTTAATTAAAACTCACTGCAGTACAGTTCTGAGCTACTTGCCTGAACTGTCATGGCTGAAATTTTATATAATATTTAATTTTCATTTTACAGGGAATCTCCCAGCAAGAGTTAGTGAAGGCAAAACCACCAAAGAGATTGTCACTCTCACCATCCACTTAGATGGGAATGGTTCTAGCATTACATGTATGTTTTTGCACAGTGATTTCTTTTCTGGACACAAGATCATGAAAGAGGAGAACATCAAATGCTCTCCCATAATTTCTGTATTGCTTATGCTTTTGTGCACAAAAGCTGCTCTGATTTGTTTCAGTCTGTTTTTATGTCTTTACTATATCTCATGTGAATCATCTGTTATTTCAGCCAGTTCTGTCCTAGGCTTTTGTCTGTTTGCTGCTCAATACCACTGATGTGACTGAGCCCAGTGCCAGTGCCATGACAGCATCAGCTTGGTAGCTGAGTGGTTACTGATTCTTAGCACTTCACGGTATATGAGAAATTCATCTGTGCATCTTCCAAACTTTAATAGAAACATAATTCCTTGGTTTCATTTCAGTTGTATTGCCAGTGGATGTAATCAGAAACATGGCATTCCTCTTAGGTACTTACTACTTTTCCAAACTATTTAAGATTTTTTTTTTGATCTTTCTTTAATTTAGCTCTAAAGACAGATGTCAAAAAGCATCCTTTGCCATATGTTCTACATTCAGTGTGGTGCCCTGATAACTGTCCTTCCTTTATCTATTTTGCACTGTTTTCCATGCTTCCCTGGAAAAAGTTAATTTTTCATGAATAAGCCATATATACATATTGTACCAGAGAATGAAGTATTGCTCACAGCCATGCCTGAAGTCATTCAGTCAGCCACAGCAAAAAAGTTGAGCAGTGAAATTTATTTCACTTCTGGCGCCACACTAAAAGACATGCTCAAAATACATTTGCATGAAATAACATCAGCTTTAACGAATCTACTAAGTTATGAGCAATGCTGCATATGCTAGTAGACATTGCCATTTATGATAATAAATAATTATGCACACACAGAGCTTACACCAACGCATACATCTGGAACTCAGAAGACTACTGTTTCTTCTGTGATTATGAGTGAGACGTTTTTGGTTGCTTGCTCAAATTATTTAAAAATATAGAGGTCAAAGAGAAGAACAGTGCAAACTGGCAAGACAAATAACTGCGCCCCCTTTGAAGGAAGTATATTATTGCAAGATTTGTGATTCACTCAAAACAGTGTTATTTTTAAGCAAATATTAGTCTTGAGGTGATAATATCTACCTTGCAATGCCAAGTGGCTTTGAAGTTAAGTTCTCCATCTGTCCACCACTACTTACCCACTGTGCTTTTTGAGCAGTTTGAGGCCACTCAACTAGTTTGGCAAAACCTCATGTGCACACCAAGTATTTAAATGTTCTCTAGGATATGCTCTCCTGCCGTGTGGATGAACCTTGGAAGTGTCTGCCCAGCCACATTACCTCCACGTACCCCACCTGTCACTGAGACATTGCCATGACCTGGGACAGCAAAAAGTCACTTGTCATGTGGGCCACAGTGTTTGGTAGGAGCCTGCACTTACACTGTGCTTATGCTGTCTGCCAGAATATTATGAGGACTCAGCATGACTTGGGAATGCTTCATGGTTTTTCCAGGCTCAGAAATATTCAGGCATAGACAACAAAACACAAAGTTAAATAAGAAGAGAAGCTGTACATTTTCTTTCAGGACTTGCCTCCTTCACATTCGTCAAGAAAAATTCCCTACATTTATTCTGGATTACTATGCATAAAATAATACTCCCTGCTGTTCACAGGATTTTGGAGCAAATCCATCATTGCTTCCTATTTTAGAGACTATTAGCAGCAAGTCAAGATGGAGGTTCCTGGCACAAACCCAGGGCTCTGCTGATTTCATGTGTCCACTTGCTTACACACGCTCTCTAGGGCCACCCAAACTCAGCCTGGTGTTAAAAAATAACAAGAGATACACCTACTCCATAGGCACAATTGCATCTTTCAATGCAAAATAGATGAGCAGTAATAATCTTCAGACACGTAAGTCATGAGGTGACTTCTACCAGTTCAGAAGCATAAATGTGGCTGAGCCATTGGAAACAGCACAGAGTACTGTGACTAGCAAAAAAGCAGAATTAATCTTCAAAGTAATTGTATTATTCTCTTAGTGTTTAAGGTATGTGAAAATAATTTCAGAAAAATAAAACATTCAAAAAGTACCAAATTTAGTATTATTATGATTGCTTCTTACAATTCAATATTGACTCCTTGACTGATACCTTTTTCCACAGTCAGCCTTGATCTTGAGGAATATTTTGATGAAGGGAACAGAAGTTCTGACCATAGTGTCCAAGATCTACACCTAATATGAAAAAATAAGATTATCTTTCACCTATTGCTAGAGTACTAATCTATTATTGCGGTATTACTCACCTATTATTATCTTATTATTAGACATGCTGAAGCTTGCTGCCAAAGTTGCTCAGGAGGCAATAGAAAACAGAAATCACTTCGGTTAATATTTTCTATCATCTCTGTTCAGCATGAGCAGGCCTGAATTTGTTTTTCACTGAACTTTTCTCCTCAGAAATTCCTTCGGGTATTACAATGACACACTGAAAGTTTGTGCAGAGAATTTAGCAAGTTCTTCATGCACAAGGAAATGGAAAGGTTTATATATCCTATGCAGCCAGTTGTCACAATTAATATTTTTGATTAGCTGGAAGTAATGCTCTGAAGATACTAACAATCACAGCTCTACTGTCAACACTGGTTGAATATATGGACAACTAGAATTGGAAGTTTGGTTCATCATCAGTCCAGAAAAATACCAAAAGAGTGGCGAGGAGATGAGAAGTGATCTGAAGCAGTCATGACTAGGCAGAACAAATTTTCTTAATTATAGATGTCTCTAAAACAACAAGTCACAAAGAAAAATACAGAATCAAGTCGGCCTTGTGTGGGCAAAACTGTCATTCGTTTCAGCAACTGCTTCTTAATATAGACCATTTCCACACATGGACCTCTCTCTCTGCATCTGTGTTTTTAATACCTTGCCATTTGCACTCGTGTTCTTTAAGGCAAAGCTTTGTTTTGGTTACACAAGTAGGAATGCAGTAGCTTTTCTCTGTATTAGTATTAGCATAGTGAAGAGCAAAAATTTGACCTAAAACTCTGAAACAGTTTTTATATGTATTTTTACTGGTGTGTCTGCAAAGTATAACAAATACCCTGCCAGCAGTTTCAAAATTCCCATGGAAAGAACAAGAATACAAAGCCTGTGCTGAAAGGGATTGTTTCCAGCACTGTAACCAATTTCACAGCTGATAACACACACATCTACCAGCAGATAAGCAAGGAAAATATGTTTGTATGATTAACTACCTCTCTGATGTACTGCACAGAACATGAGTTGCAGTTTCTTCTCTTAACTTTAGAGCTACTTGTATGCTTAACTATGCTGTTCCCGTGGGATTCAACGAATTTCTATTGTCTTACTGTGAGCATGTCTTGTATGCAACTAAGAATTTTAGATTGCAGGACATCAGAAGTGATGTCCAAAAATCCAGGGGGAGATTATACAAGCTTTTCATAAAAAATGTTTTTCTCCTGTATTCCTAGCCTGGAGTCTTCCCTAAGTGAAGTGGTGCCATCGCAAGCAAGGTTTTGGTCACACAGCTCAAAATAAGCATCTTTGCAATACCATAAGGGTCTGAATGGTTAATACTGACACAATGCAGTAGTACTGAGGTACAGCACCTCTCCTATGGGGAAACGCTAGAAGAATTGGGATTGTTCAGGCCTTGGAGTGACCTAACTATGGCCATCCATCCAGTGCTTGAAGGGACTCTACAAGAAACACAGAGACTTTTCATAAGGGTATGTAGAGACAGGACAAGAGGCAATGGACTCAAATGCAAAGAAAGTAGGTTTAGATCAGATATTAGGAAAAAATTCTTTACCATGAGGGTGGGGTGATGCTGAACAGGTTGCTCAGACAAGCTGTGGATATCCCATCTGAGGAAGTGTTCAAGGTCAGGTTGAATGGGGCTCTGAACAAACTTGCCTAATGAAAGGTGTCTCTGCACATGGCAGGGCGTTTGGAACTAGATGATCTTTGAGGTCCCTTCTGCTAAACCATTCTATGATTCTACGACATTCCCAAGGATCGTTTAAAGTTTTCTCTTGAATTTCAAGAACATCATATATAGCACTTAATTTTAATTTAAACTTTTAATTTAACTTAATAAAATAGCCATCAGATAATATAAAACAAAACAGTCAGTCAAATTAAGGAAGTGACAATAAAAAGGCAGTAAACAGCTTTATGAATTTAATCTAAGAACATCTTGCAGAGAAAGGGAGGTATCTGAAAATACTGTTCTGGTTTAAGACTTTTTCTAATGACAATGACTTCGGAAATTTTCTGATTTCATATCATCTTCAAAGGAGCATTTCCCACTCTAGGGAAATCACTTCCGCATTTCTGGAACACTTCCTCTTGCAAAGCAATGAGCTCCCTGTTGCTGTGGTCGGCTGCAGAAATACAGTGCTAAACAGGAAGAGAAAATAATAAATAGGCCTATATTGATGATCCAACAGAATGTACTTTAATAACCACGTCATGACCAACATTCATAACTGTACATCATGCAAGAAGTATACCAGATATCTGACTTTATGATTAAGCAGAACATGGGAGTGGTTAGGACAAAGTCCTGAGAAGTCCTAGATTTTCCTGAATTTAGGCCAAGTCAGATTTTCTGTCCGTGACAGGCAATGTAATATATGCAAAAATAGCTTTTCTTTTTTTGAATTATCCCTGTTCACTCTCTCTGTTCTAAACAGTTTCACAAAGTGAAAAAAAAGTGGAAGGACCATTATCCCTGTCTTCAGGGTGAAGTAAAGTTCACTGTCCATGATTCCTTCAAATATTTCCAGTTAATTCAATCAATGATACAGAGACTGAGAGGTACATTTGATTCTGGAAATGAAAGAGTGAAACATATAATTAGCTGCCTCAGATAACTGTTTCAGCAGATGGGTAGGAGAGCAATGCTTCTAATGGGCCTTTTTTTGACCCAAGGGAGGTTGTCAATTGCTTTTGCTGACTGCATGCAGAATTGAGGACATCTGGGAGATGAGTCCTTGACAAATGTGTTTATGCAGTTTGTCAAACAAGCACATTTGTGACCAACACATTCATGATTATTCCCAGAAAAGAATCAAAAATTTCACTTATTTCTGTAAGCCACCTCTCATGATCTGCCAAAGACATACAGGTGTATGAAATCTTCCTTTAATTCTCAAATAAATGCTGTACACCCTCTTCTGTGACAACATATAGACCTTTAGGTGTCACCTTCTCCCTCCCTATTCTCCGTGCTCTTTCCCCTCCTCCCTTGTTCAGTTATGCTACCATTACTCATAGGATCCCTTGTCATTTCACAAATGCATTTTGAAAGTTCCTTACATTTTCTCTATCTTACATCTTACTTTTATTACATGTCTTAAAGTTTTCCTGGGGTCCAAGAAACGTTTTATGCCTGTCAGCACTCTGAATTCTCTTTCACTTTACAGATTGTAGTAAAACTTGGAATTTTGTTTCCATGGAATTAGAAAAAAAATACAGACTGAGAATTCCCTGAGAATACAAAATGTAAAAATACTTAAACTAAAATTGTTTCTGAAAATGCATATTCTATTTAATTTCAAAATAATTTGCTGATTCAAAATTATTTTGTGACTGTTCTATCACTCATTTCACTTTAATTCATGCTTATCATATTGTAACAAAATGATAACAAAAATTTTTTTTAAAATTTTTTTTTAAATATGCTAAGGGCAGCTGTTACATAATATTGACTGAACCATCTTATCTCTAGATCAAAGTCTCTCCAATTCATGCAGTAATAGTAAATTTTGACACTGATATTTTGATACATAGAACAAAAAGATAAGCATCTGGTGCACTAACAGGCAAAACAGCTGGTTTCAATATCTTTGAATACTTTTTTCCAATACAGCAAAAACTAACACAGCAACATCTGTAGACTGAGCGTGCCTATAGTACTCTGCCTTCCAGGTTGTAATATCCAGCACATCATCACTGCAGCTGATCATAAATGACTTCAGGTTCAACAATTATTTCAGAATACAGGCTCCAACTGCATTTAAGATGCTGACATCTGCTAAAGTAAATCAAATAGGTTTGAGATAAAAGGGCAAAATATTAATTACTTTTTAAAATTATTAATGCAGTTAGCTATATATCAGTGTTCCTTTGTCACACTTCTGCAAAACCATCTGTTGGAAACTGAATTTGAAGACAAAAAGATTTTAATTAGACAATTGTGTGACTCACTTCTTATTGTCTACCAAGAAAAATTTTGCTTTACTGCTCCTCTAGGTCAATTCACATGGATTTTGAAGTCTTAAAAGTTTGTTATCCATGCATTTGAGCATTTCTTTTTGTAAACACAAAAAGTGTTCTCTCACCTAGAGGTAAAAGAAACACAACTGTGGAGACTTGACTGGCTGTACACCAGTTCCCACCAAAGCCTCCCTGTCACTCCCTTCCTCAGATGGACAGGGGACACAGAGTATAACAAAAGGCTCAAAAATTGAGATAAAGACACTGACCAATTACTGTCATGGGCAAAACAGACTTGACCAGGAGAAATTAATATATTACAAATTAAACCAGAGTAGGATAATGAGAAATAAAACCAAACCTTAAAATGTCTTCCCCCACCCTTCCCTACTTCCTGGGCTCAACTTCTGTCCCAAATTCTCTCCCTCCTCCTCAACAGCAGTGCAGAGGAATGAGGGTTGGGGGTTGTAGTCAGTCCAACATGCACTGTCTCTGCTTCCCCTTCCTTTGCCGGACACCTCACACTCTTCCACTGCTCCAAGGATGGGTCCCTTGCATGGAGTGCAGTCTTTCAGGATCTGACTGCTCTACCAGGGGTACCCCATAGGATCACAAGTTCTGCCAACAAACTTGCTATGTAGTGTGCTCTCTTCTCTTCAGTGGGCACAGGTCCTTCTGTCCTTCAGCACAGGCTTCCCAGGGGTCACAGCCTCCTTCGAGGGCATCCACCTCCTCTGGTGTGGCATCCTGCACAGGCTGCAGGGGAAATCTCTGCTCCACTGTGGTTCTCCATGGGCTGTAGGGGCACAGCTGCCTCACCACGATCTGCACCAGGGGCTACAGGGGACAGAATCTCAGCTCTGGTGCATGGAGCGCCTCCTTACTCTCCTTCACTGACCTTGATTTTCCTTTACATATTGTCACTCCTATCTTCTCTGGCTGAAATTTGATCCGGCACAGTAACTTGCTCCCCTTTTTAAATATGTTATCCCAGAGGTTGTACCACCATTACCAATGGGCTCAGCCTTGGCAGTGGCTGGTCCATCTTGGAGCCAGCTGACACAGGCTTAGTTGAGGCAATTACACAGGAGAAGCTTCTGATAGCTTCTTGCAGAAGCCACCCCTTAACCATCACCCCCACACTACCAAAAACTTGCCACACAAGCCCAGTGAAATGACACACATAAAAGACAGGTATGCATCATAATTTAAATCCAAGCATAGAGGTATCTCTTTTAAACTATGGCTTTATTCTTGAGTCACGTATTCAGTGTTTCAACAGAAAGTATCTCACGCATACAATTTATTGAAAAGATTTGCCCAAACTCAACTGAAGAAAAGCACGTTGTGTCATGGCTTCAGCTAGGAGTTTGCAAAGGGTATTTTTCCCTCTAGCACATTCTGCAGCGTATTTATTCTAATTAGGAGGGTTGTCTTTTCCATTTGGCTGTAAGACTGGTCACAAGTAGAGGCTGGAGGAAGGTCTGGACTGGCACTCTTAAAGTAGCACAGAGAATATCCTTTTCCTTTTTTGTTGCTTGCTGTTGGATTTCGATTATTTGACACCATTTCAGATTAAGAGGAAACCATCAGGGTAATTTGTCAGGCATATTATCCCTCCCTTGCTTTTCTGCAGGGACTTCAGATTGCCATGTTTATGTCAAGGCCTCCCAAGCTCTGAACCTTAGGCCAAGGATGAGCACCATCTCATACAACACAGACTGTATGCCAGATCCTCAGGGACTGAGAAACTAAAGACATGTATCACACACTTCTGAAAAGAGGGAAACAGAGAGCACCTGAGATATGGCAAAAAGCAGCTGAGGTCCCACTGCTCCACTAGGAAACATGTCTGGGTGGCATTTGAAGCTACATCTCAAGATAAACCTGGTGTCTTTAGGACCTCCAGTGTTTATTGCTTTGTATTTCATGGGGAATTTGGCAACAGCCAGCCACTAATCATCAGGCAGAGAAGTTGCACTTGCTGCTTAAACTTTACGGTTTGTGACACACAGATTGGTCACTCTGCTGTACAGTCCCAGTCTCCAAGGTCTCTTGGTGGTTTGTCAAGAGACATAATCAGAGAGAGTTTGATGTCTATGATCTCCTCCTGTGTTTCTAAGTTCTCATTTCTGTGGGTATGGAAACCCTTACGCAGACATTGTCCTGATTTCAGAGCTGCATCAGGATATTTGCATATATTTCTTTGCCTAACTCAGATAGCTACATAAGACTGAATTTCAGCAAAACTTGCTGTCACTCAGCCAAACCCTCAGCCCTTGCTGCCACGCCTTTCTCAAGCCACTGATGCTTGGATGCCCTTGCATCCCATTCTGCTCTCACATGTGTCCAGGGAAATCTGCACAGGTGTGTTTTGTGGATGTGTGGTGAGAGGAGAGAAAGGTGTGCTATCAAAACCAAAGAACAGAAAAAAAATGGTCAGAATTCAAACAGTACAATAGATAGGACACCCATTCAAAAAAACTCCAAACCAAAACAACCAAATGGGCAAGCAAAAACAAAACCAGCCCAAACCCACAACAACCAGAAAAAACCAACCAAACAAAAACAGGGGAAAAATGTCTCCTACAGTCCTGGTGTTTAGTGTGAAAGTGCTTGTCATCTGCCCAAGCTTTAAAAAGCAAAAGGCTGTTTATCGCTGTGAATCACTGAACAGGTCAGGATGAATCTCTAAACAAGCTGTAGCCCTCAAGGTGACAAACTATTCAAAACTTCAAATAACTTTAAACCTGTCCCTGATCACATCTATGTCCGTTCATGTATGGCCAGTAGAGACAGTATGTTTACAGCTGAAATGAAGGCTGTGAGTGGATATGAATTGTGCAGCTGAACAGGGGTGTCCGGGGAATCTGCACAGACAAGCTAGGGTATCGCATTTGGGGTAAAAGGCAGGTTTTGGCCAAGATCATAGTCTTGTACAAGTACATAGCTTTGTACTGGGAAATGACCAGTAACATTCTTCAGAATGTGCAAGGGGAAGAGATTTATTTTTGTGAACCATGTATTTAGTTATTTTTAAAAATGTACTATTTCAAACAGAACAAGAGTGGAATAAACAGTGAAACTTTCGGTAAACATATTAATTTAAATAATATAATGGATTTACTAACCTATATGTAAGGGACATTAAGCAAAATATTCGGTACAAAGATTCCCTTCTGATATGGTTATAGAAAGCACAACAGCAAAAGGGAGTTAATCCAAGCTTTTTCCTCTGTGAAGAATACCAGATTTTTTACATATTACTCTGCGTCTTAGACAGATATCTTGTGTAGAGTGTGCCAGAATGGACTAAGTACCTAACATCATGTCAGCAAAGCATCTCTTAACAACCGAGTAATGTCTGAGCCCGTTGTTGTGTGTCTTAAATTACCTTTCTATTGTTTTTATTTCATTAAATTCTACTAGCTAGCATTTCTTTCCCTTGATATATTTGCATATAATTATTCTTTGTAGTTTTCTTCTCTGTGGTTTGTGGCACCTGCTACACCTAGAGTATTTTTTCTTTTGGATCTCATAAGCCATAAAGAATGGTCCTTCTTTTAAGTGTTTGCAGATTTCCTTGGGCTAATTTTTTTCAAAATCCTGATACATTATATCAAGATATACAGAAGTACAATTAACTTACCTAGGTAAATTTTTGCTAAATAAGGATAACATTTATCTTTTACTTTAAAAAAACCCTTATTATTAGACAACAAGTGGAAGTTGAAAATCAGGATTCACTTTGAGCTAAAAATGATTTAATGCTTGGCAACTGGATTCCAGCTACAAACATTGCTCTCTCTCTCTGTAATACCACATATTAAGTACATGGCACAGGGTGTGTGGTAACTATTCCCACTATTTTTTGTCCTTCAATGATAGTAAATGTTGGAAACAATCACAGAGACCAAACGAAATATTCACAAGAAAGTAGCATGTAGAAAGAATAAGGTTGGCGGTATTTGACCTACACAGTACTTTCACATAAGATCTCCCCTTTGTTCCTGCTGAGCAACAACTGAAGTTTAATTCTAAATGGTCTAGCTGTTGCTTCAAAGAATGGAGCATTTACTGAGCTATGGCAAAGAGAAATGCAGTGGAGGGGACTGTACTGTGTAGCTATTTGTATGTGATTAGATGGCAAATCTGTATGAGTAGAGCAACTAGTTACAGCAAGCCTCTCTCTGGGTTGGTTAATCAGTCTATGTGACCAGCAGTGGTCCTGCAACATGTGGAGTTTGTACCTGAAATATCTCAATAGAATATTATCAATTAATAGAATATCTCAATTAATATGGCCTCCTTGCTCTAGGGAACAAGGACTCTTTTGCTGAGTCCAGAGAGTCACAGCTGAGACACTGGAAGTTCTGGCATGAATGGGATGGAGAACTACAAATGTTAAAGTTACTTATTTTTGTATCAAGAACTTGGTCAGAGGCTGTTAGAGCCAAAACTCTTCCAATGTGCCAAGACCATGTAAGCTACCGACCCAAAACACCTTCCTGATCCCAAGAACCTCAGAAGCTCTGTTATTGTATTAGGTGCTGTCAGTCTTTCTCCTTGGGTGACAGAGACTACATCTGTCTGGGATGTTGGTCTGTGAGCTGGTGTGCTGCAGCTGCTAATAAGGGTGTTGTTGTTATACCACATTACCACCATCTGCTTGTTGGATCCAAGTGCTGCTTTTCACTGAGTATATAAATTTTAAAGTCTTTGGGGCTGAAACCAAATCTTTAACTTTACATGGTAGACACACACTATTTTAAGTGGCAAACTTTTTAACTATTTGGGACTTGCAGGCATTGCTGAAGTAGCAGTGAAACAGCCTTAGCCTCAGATGTCTCTTCAGAGTTGCCAAATATTTACACAGCTACTGTACTCTATCTATTCTATTACAGGTTTGTCTTCTTTTCTATTACAGGTTTCTTTCATCCTATGGTTGCTGTAAAATCCACATTGCATTTGCTTGCTTCTATGAAGAGTATAAACTCTGCAAGTGCATTCTTCCCAACAAGCTTTGCAATGGTTTAGTGATGATTTAAGCACTTCACCAAATAAGAATAAACTCTTTGCAATGTATAGATTCTCTAAGATCCTGCAGAGCCTATGAACTCTCTAGGATTCCTTGGAAGAACAGTCCAACAACCAAAACAAGTAAAACTGTTATTATCCTTCCCAGAATCTCCACAATAATCACAGGCCCAGTCAACACTAAGAAGTGAATAGGCCAAAATTTTCATTCTGTAATTCCAGTTGTTGCTGAGATGCTGTTTGACAAAAGCAAACAAACAAGCAAATAAACCCTACAAATTTTCAACTTAAAAGCCTATTTTGCAATTACTATCTAGACTCCCACTGAAAGATCTGCTGGCAAGAAACTTCCATGATAAAATACAAGCTGAAGGGAACCCAAAAAACTTGGATTTTTGTGGCAATTTATTGCCACGTTAAAAGCAAAGATTACTGTTCTGGCATTTGTACTGCCTATGCACAGGCAATTGCAGTTTAATCATAATATTTAACTATTATAGCTTAAGCTTCTAAATGAAGAAAAAAAAGGCATTGCATGTTTGTGTTCTGGCGAACACTGACAGGCATTATAAAGGGCTGAGCTCAAGGTTATGGAGGTTTCAGTTAATTACTTTGGCTAGAGTTTGGATCAGAAGCTGGGAAGACAAGGTGTACCAGTATTCAGCAGAGCATTCTAAACTCAAAAATGTTCCCTCATAAGAAAAGGTTTTAAACATAGAGCTCTAAATGTATGGAGCGTTATTGGAGAGAAAAAGCAAATGCAACAAACAGACAATTTTAAAAACTGCCAGTCTGGGTAGTATGACTACCAGCATGCAGCACACCCTTTGAATAGCTCTGAAACCAGGCTTCCTCCTTCAGCTGGAGCATCAGCTGAGGCAGCTGGCTGTAATACCTCCATAGGTTGTTGTCTAGGTTTACAGGCCTCCAGCTCCTGGCCGAGCTGATCTCTTCCCTCTAAGGCAGTTTCCAGATATCTTATTCATCAAGCTGTTTGTCTATCTCCATATTGCCACTACTTTCACTGCCTCTTCATTACCACTGCAGGTTAACATCCTGGAGAAGGTAATATTTTACTGTCAGTAGCACTCCTAAAATTCTTTTATTCTGGTCTTGGACATCAATGTTTTCTTTTTCTCATCCTCCAATCAGCACATTGTTTTAGTAACACTGTCCCATGGTCCTACATAGTAAACAAACAAGATTTGGCCCACCCAAACATGTCTCCTTGACTGCCAGCAGATTTCTTTCTCCAGCTCAACACTTTTCTGCAGTGGGTGCCTTGTCGGCATTTACCTTTAAGTGGATTGATTTTCCATTGGAAAATGCTTATCTCCTGCTCTATTTCCTCAAAGATTTTCTTCTGTTAGACCTCAGCCTTCCGCTGTTAAAATAAGAATCACATCCATTACCCCAGAAGTGTTTCTGAACAAACACACATTCATTTACAAAACATAGGGTGCATCAAACAAAGATTCCCTAGGTCATGAAAATGGTGGAAGCAGACAACTTTTAGTTTTGCATGCAGGGTTTTTCAAAGTTCCCATTCTGGAGACAGTGGAAGGGAGAGTATTTAACAAAATATGAGCCAGATTTCATAAATATGGTGATTCTTTACCGATATGTGTAATTTCTGAGTCCAGGACACACACTTTGGACAGGTGAAGAAGAAGCAAACTTGAAGAATAAGTATCTCTTCTTTTAAAAGATCTCATTACGATTTTTGCTTTTCTTAAATATTACCTAGGCTTTCTTACACCCACACATACTTGTGGCTGAAAGATCCTCATAGCTTCTAGCTTTTCTGTGGTTTTCCTACTTAATTATTTTTCATACATGTAAGAGGAAATAACATGGAAGCATTATTCCTTGGAATGCTATTGCAACCTCACAAAATGAAGGGGCAGACATATGACAGGAGACTGCAGCAGAAAAGGATCAGTTTTGCACTGGCCTGACTGTTTATGGAATTATCCTCTATGGAATTAAGAAATTTTCCTGTGTCTTCCTCGTAGCTCTCTGTCTGATGTTGCTCATCACCCTTGTGCGCATGTGTGTGTACCTCCGAGGGGATTTTCTGTTTTCCTTCTCCCACCCCTGCCAGTAATTACCAACACACAGTACCGGGGAATGAAGAAGGAGGGAGAGCTCTACGGGGCCGACCAGCAATTCAATAGGGCTTTGATTTAACAGCTCCGAGTCCTTTGAAAACATTTTGCCAAGAAAAGCTTGCCATCAACACGTATAATCTCTTATCAGGGGCCATTGAAAGCTTGGGCTCCGAGGTTAATTCTTCCATCGCAATGAGTTTCAATCAGTTCAAAACTCACATCGAGATGAAAGCTACGAAGCCTTCTCTCCCGGTTTGTCCCGCAAAACCCACTGAGATCAACCGACTGGGGAGGATTAGGGCATGCTCATCTGCTGGCTCTCCAGCAGGACGGGCAGGCTCAAAAGAAAAACAATAATTAGGGATAATTGCTTGTGTCCAAACACAGGCATTAAAGCCCTTTTCCCCTTTGGTACTTTGTGAGCTGGAATGAAAAAGACACCCCCTGTTTTGACAGCTGGGCAGGCGAACAGAGCTGGTGACAGATGAAGCGAGACGTNCGGGTGCCGCGGGGAGCCCGTATCGGGACTCCTATCTACAAGTGTTACGTTTCTTGTACGCTCAATCGACAAATGCAGATCAGATGGGAACAGTAACGCTCTTCAAAACAACTGACTAAAATTGCACTCTTGAGCTGTAATGTATACAACGGCATGAGTGATTAATTAGGGAAACCCACATCCGACAAGAATGATTTCTGAAGGGAATCTTGGAAAACACTGCAGATACAGCTGGGGTCCAGATTAATACATTTATCTAATAAAGCTATTCCCGGTTGCCTTCTGTCTCCCTCCTGGTCCTGTCTACTTCTTCTGGCTCGCATTAGGATCGGCTCAGCCAGCACTCTGCTGGCCTAATCGGACCAGATAAACTTCTAAAGAAAAGGTTATATTTGAGTGTTAATGGTCTATACGATAGATTAAAAGGCATTGAACAATAAAAAGACAGGCAGATGCTTTGTTTTCCCATGGGGGAAGTAAAGCAAAGTTATGATCTCTCGTCTGTGAAGCGGAAATGAAAATGGAGCTATATTCCTCCAGAAGAAGAGTGAGGCACGGCGGGCGTGTTTCGTAAACGAGGTCTGTAGCAGCAGCACCACTGCTGTGGCAGCGCCGCTTGCAAACATAAATCAAGATACATTTTTGGAACTGTTGTAGATTAGGTGGTGTGGTACTACTGCAGGCTAAACTAGAATACGGATTATCGTACAAAACTGGTCTGAAGGATGACGAGAAAAATAGCGAGGATGGAAAACGGTAACATATCTAATTCCAGCAGAGCAGAGTCCACTGCTAGAGATCACCTCCATTTAAAAAAAAAAAAAAAAAGAAAAAGGAAAAAGTAAGTTTTGCTACTTCCTTGCAAAATCCCAAACACACGGAACCTAGGTGACTTCAGAATACACCGAAAAGTAACGTGAATAGGAGGATTTTAAACTCCCAATCTTATTTTACACTTATGACGAATTTACCAACGATAGCAGTTTTTCTTTCCATTTATCCTGGATTTTATGCGTTCTTAGGAGCTAATATAAATCTGACTTCATAGAAAGACAGTCTATCCTTGTAAAAAAAAAAAAAAGTTAAGGATATATAAAATTACAGTCTGTTTCCAGAGCTCCAAAAGAAGTAAGCGTGTAAATTGCCCACATCCGTGCTCCCGCAAGTCGAGGCAGGCGCAGCATCACGCTGGGCAGGCTGCCTCTGCCTCTGCCCTGCCTTCGCCTACGCCGTCCACGCCGGCAGCACCGCAACCCCACGCAAGAGTCAGGATAGCAAACTGTGGAGGGAAATACAGTTTATCACACACGGACAATGCTAGCAAGAGCATCCTCGGGGTTATTTTTTGTTGTTGTCTCTTTCTTCAGCTGCACAAAAGCAATGAGTGGAAGTTCGAAAGCGGAAACATTAAAATAAGTACATTACAAAGCAAAATTCAAGCCCGGTCCCACGGGGACAGATGCAGCACGTCTCCGTACTTTCTTGATATCAGCTGCAGATATCTATGGACGGGAAAATGGAACAATTATTAAACCAAACAATTCTTAGTTTTAAAGTATCTCTAAATTGTTTTAAATATACGAGACACCTCTTTGAGAACCCTGGAGTCCCATCACGTAACAGGTTGCTATTTATGTGCAGTAGTGTGTGGGGGTGTGGAGTGTAGTTTCTTTTCTTCTTTTCCCCAAGGGTAAAATCTTTACAACTGTTTCTCACGACAGTTTTTTGGGTGATTTCTGTGGAGAAAAATTAACAGCTTACCGGTGTTATTTCCTAGCCCAAAAGCCCACTGCAACCTCACAGGCATGGCATGAGCGAACTCGATCCCTAACCCGTCCCCCATCTCCAAAGTTACACGGTGAAATCCCAATTCTTTTCTTCCTCACTTTCACTTCCTTTGATTAGACAAGTTTTGACAAGCTGAGGAGCCCTGATAGAAACCCTACTCTGACTGCCGGGAGTCAGAGAAGTCTACCCACATCTTCTATTATGCTGCCGTACTAGTGTGTTCTCTGCTGCTGGATCGATTTATCTTATTGGTAGTCGGTGCAATGCTCGTGGTTGTGATTATAATGGTAACAATCATCGGTGTCTTGCTAAATGCCATAGTTCGTTCCGAAAAATAACTAGAAATCATAAGCATAGGTATGAAAACACCGACAGCAAATAATGCACTAAGCCACCCTTCTCCAGATATTCCTGGGCAACCTTCCTACCTAATGCCCGATCAAACCCCAAACAAGAAACATTGAACTTCGGTGCAGCTGGTAATCTGAATTTTAGGGGAGGAACAACAAACTGCAAACCAGCATCCAAGCACAAATGGGAGGACACCACGGGTTTATTCCTTTAGCTTCTCTGTTCCTAGGAAGCTCTAGAATAAATCACTAAGGAATTAAAAGCAAGGAGGAAATAAAACTGGAATGGCATTTGTCTTGTGCGGGTGTACTTCCAATCTTGTGCTTATTGCAAGTATAGAGAGGGAGGAAAGTGGCCTTAAAAAACGAAATTTGAATGGGTACTTTTACATTTCCTTTTAAAACGAGGTCACTTACTCTTTGACTACCACTGCGTGACAGTCTGTTGCTGTCAGGCTCCTGCACACATCTGATTACAAATATGCGGATCAGAACCGTAGGCTGTATCAGTACCTGGGGGTTTTATTCTAAATGCTACACTGTGAGGTTTACTTTTTAACTTTTTTTTTTTTTTTTTTTTACTTTTTCTCTGTTTGTCTAATGCAATTTATGCCAGGCGATTTTCTTTCAAATTAAGCAAGAGGCGCCGATAACTGTAAGAATTAACTTGTGTCAAGTTTTAGGCGGAAAAGGGAATTTGACAATGTCACAGCCGAATATTTCAACAGTCATTTACCACCAAAAAGTTCAGCTTCCAGAGTTATATACCTTGTACTACAGTTCATAAACTTGATTTATGATGAAACAGAATTGCTGGGTTTTACTGCTCTGGCCCTCCCAGCTGGTAAGAATTTGACTGCAACATGTGGGATTTACAGTGAGCAAAAGCAGCATTGTATCGAAAGCTTCCCCTATATGCGTGATCCCAGTCAACAGGTAACGGAAAACTCAAAATCAAATTTTCACGGTCAGCTGCCACAGAGGAAGTTTGCCTGCCCCGCTGCTCACCGGTCTGCCCGGTGCCGCACGTACAGCAGAAGAGCCCCGGCGGTGCCTTTCAGGAAGCGGAGAAAGCTCACACCGAGGACGCGGCTCTCTGGCTCGGAGACTGCCGGCGGGGAGCCGCAGCAGTGCCGGAGGGCGGCGGGGAGCCGAGGTGGCGGTGCCGCGCTCCCCCATCTCGGGTGCTCACACGCCGCCGGCGGAGGTCGAAGGGAAAGACTGGGCGATGGATTTTCGGGAAAAAATACTTTCCCGAGCATCCGCATCCGTTGTTCCAGTGCAATCGCATGGACGCAGGTCAGGGAAGGGGATGGAATTTGTGACAGCTTGACATCCCAATATTTGTGTCTGAAACGAGTTGTCGATGTAGCCATGAAACCTGGCATGGTTTAATACACCAGACTGGACAATAATAACTATTCGGTGTAAATCCTCGTCTCGCGGTTCAGTCCCTCATAAAATCAGTCCAGCGCAAGATACCGTGAAGGATGAAGGACGAGTGTGCTGTAACCAAAGCATTAAAGCGTTATTATTAACAAAACGGCCGAGAAATCAGAACGCCGCCCCTTCTCAGCCCCCCAGCCTCCCGAGGGGCGCACGGAGCTCTCTTTGCTGTCGCTCCCCCCGCGGAGCCGCTTGCATCCTCAACGCGCCGTTACCGGCGGCTCCTCCAGCTCCGGGTCGCCGGTGCCGGTGGCTCCCGGGGAAGGGACCCCCAGCCCGGCTCACTCCGTCTTGACCCGGACTCTGCGGCGGCGGATGCTGGAGGGGACCTCGCCTCTGCGGGCTTCAGCTATGTCCGCTCTGGGGTGAGCGGACTTGTGAGGGGATCCACAGGGGTCCCAATGGGCACACCCCTGCTTCTTGTCCTCCTCCGACCCTCTCCTTTCTCCCCGCGGACCGCTCTGCGGCTCTGTCCTAAAATGTGCGGCGTCTTACCGAGGAGCTTGGCAGAGGGCTACCTGTACACAGGGGAAAAAAAGGTGTTTCAAGCCTGTGTGGAGGACATGGGGTGGCCCAGAAAGAACGGCTTTTGCTGTCTGTGCCACGGAGGGGCCGTGCCCGAGCGGCGGGAGCGGGGACCTCTGGGACAGCCCCGTTCNTCTCCCTCGGCCCCAGCCCCGCGCCCCCGCCGGCTCCGAGCACCTCGAAGCGACACCCGGGGGCATTTTTGTGGGTGATTTGTACAAACCCCTGGAAAGGTCGGAGAGGAACCGAGGGAGAAAAGGAGGGAGGGAGGAAAGTAGGGAGGGAGAGAGAGAGGAAGGGACGGAAGTGGAGAACATTTGCGAGACTACAAAATCCGTGCTGGTGAGGGAGAACTTGGCTTTGGAGGTACGGAGCTGTATCTTGCCACGGTGATAATTAGAAAAATATCCCTGCAAGCCAGAGTTTCTATAGGTTTAGCTTTTTTTTTTTTTTTATTTCC